>CABHPP010146353.1:23633-50912 GCA_902168425.1 Peromyscus attwateri
CGGTCTAGACTGCAGGTCTCTTGCCCTTAGCGTCAATGGTTGTGGACATCTAGCCACACATCCTGTCTTGTTGGTCTGGATGTGCAATGTCTCCCATAGGCTCAGGTGTTTGAACACTTGGTCCCCAGCCAGGAGTGCTGTTTGTTCGGGAAGGTTGTCAAGGCATATGAAATGGAGCCTTGATGGAAGAAGTGGATCACAGGGCTGGGCCTCCCTCGACATCCCCACTTTGCTTCCTGGGTGTGGATGCAATGTGACCAGCCAGCCTCGGGCTCCAGGCACCACACCTTCCATGCCTGCTGCCACATCTCTGCCATGGCTCCACCATGGTGGACTGCGTCCCTTGGGAGCTGGAAGCCAAACCAAACCCTTTCTCCCGTAGGTGGCTCTTGTGAGAGTATTTTATTATAGCCACAGTTAAAGAAACTGAGGCACTTCCAGCGTCTGCCATGCTCTGTGATCAGAAGCCTCTGGTTTGGAAACGATGGGGTTAGATCTGAAACAGCTCACTGCTGTTGGGACCTGGGACCATTACAGGGACTGTCCCTAATATTAGTTGCTGAGAAGCTTCTGTTGGGCATGATTCTGCTGGCTTCTTGGAGGAAAGGGCCTTGTACATGCCAGGGAAGTGTTCTGAGTCACATTTCATTCACCACCAGTCTGCAGCGAGACTCTGTCACCTCCTACATCCCAGATCACAGCTCTTGCCTTAGTGAAACAGAGTACTCATCTTGGATCCTCCAGCGACCTGGGCTGGATTGTGTTTCCAAGAAGTTGGTCTTGGACTGGGCACTAAACCCTTCACTTCTTCTGAGACCTCTCTCCAGGCCCCATGGCACCCCCCTTAGATGCCAGGCTTGTCAGCCAGGCCCTTGAGACTTTTCAAGGTGCCAGGGTCTCCTTGCACGGACAGACTAGACTAAGTCCAGTACATTCACTCACTTGCTGGTCTGAAGATCTGTGGCTGCGGTTCCTATCTGGTAGCTGGCTGGTTCTGCCACTCTCTCCTGCTTTAGAGCCATGGGGGGAGGTTACTATCCATGCTCTGGTGGCCCCAAGGAGCTTAGAAGACATGCGGAGTGAGGCGAGAGACACTGAGGGGAAGTCGGCTGAAACCTGAGCAGGCATCCCGGCACCGCTTCCTGGCAGCAGCATGCAGTTGGGGAGGCATCAGTCATCTGCCTAGGGGCCAGATGCATGGTTCTCCCCAGACAGTGCCAGCTACTGGCTGCTGGCTTCCCCCACTCCAGCCTGTCTTCTCAGCAAAGTGGCTCCCGGTGGGCAGGACCTGTATATTTTACCCCAGTGCCTGGATGGGATGCTAGCTAACCCTAACAGAGACAAGGCAGCTGTGCCTCTCTCTGGCCCTGCAGCTCACAGGGAGGCTCCCGGGCAAACTGGGCACACCAGCCACATTCAAGAGTGTGGTAGCCCCTTGGGTCTCTCTCAGCACTGAACTGCTGGAAGGTGGTAACAGCAGCTGTCACACAGGGCCAGCTGCCCCTCCCTCTGTTCAGTTTAAGCACCCAGACTCTCAGTAGACGGATTGCTGTTTCCATGACAACTGGAGAGGACGCCTCCACCCTCCGTCTCACATAGCAGTAAAGACCAAAGACGGGAGGAGGCTGCACATCTTAGCCCAATATATCCACTTGGGGGTAGTAGAAGGCGGGCCTTTGGGAGTTGGGGGATCTGATTTTCCCTTGATCCCTTTGAGGGAGCTCTCTTGGCTCACTCTGGCTTGAGAAACAGGCCAGTAGACTGTTAAGATAGGAGGTTCCTCTGGTGACATGCTCCTAAAGGAGTAGCCACTGGTGGGGAGGCTTCCTGATGTGACACAGGGATCCAGGCCCAGGGAGAGGCATCGTGGTGTGGATCCTTGAGGCATTCCTATTTTATAGACTCAACAGACCTCTACCTCCGCCCAGCCCCGCACCCTGCACCATGGAGAGTCCCATACAGACTGGATCACCTTCAGGCTTGGTCACAGATATTGGCCTCGGGGGGAACTGGGATGTATCTGGAGACAGAGAGGATGCCTGGGGACTTATTTCCAGTCCAGTCTGGTTAGCACACTCTTCCTCCTGCAAAGTCAGACGCTGCTTCGACAACTTGGAGAACTGGATCAGGGAGGCTAATGATTCAGTGAGCCCGATTGCCCTGGAGTCCATCTGTA
The DNA here is from genome assembly GCA_902168425.1 of Peromyscus attwateri. Taxonomy (NCBI): domain Eukaryota; kingdom Metazoa; phylum Chordata; class Mammalia; order Rodentia; family Cricetidae; genus Peromyscus; species Peromyscus attwateri. Next base: position 25,810 of record CABHPP010146353.1, read on the forward strand.
GGACAGCACAGAATCGGGCCAGGGCAGTGCAGGAGCAAGGGGTGAACTGGGGCTAAGGGAGGCCTGCTGCCTACCCACGTGCCGGGTCCCACTTGGGCTCAGAGCCCTCTCCCTCAGGGTGGCCACTTCCACACAACTGTTCCTACACCTCACCTACTCACCAAACCCGGACCTTGCAGATCTGTGGGTGCTCAGGGTACCGAAGCAGATGGTACAACCTGGCCTCCTGTTCCGGCTCCAAGGGCCTGGCTCAGAGCCCCTATTCCCATCCTGCCTGCCCACCACTTGCTTGGCTCCGCACACTCCCTTATTTTTGTCTTCGGGATCTGCCGCAGGCTTCCCAAGCAGAGACCCTGCCTACCCTTCAACCTCAGGTCCCTCCCATTCAGTTCAGCATCCCTTTTATGAGAACGCTTCTACTCGACTTTCATTTTTAGGGCTTTGAGTAGTATATGGGGAGGGGCCTGGAAGAGAAGGCGCGAGTCCCTGCTTGAGGGACAGACAGGAGCAATAAGCAAAATCACCTTCCGAGAACTGAGTCCTTCAGAGGACACATACATACACTACCAGCTGTCCAGAAAGACAGGAAACAAATGTTGAGTGTGGCCGGCTAGGCAGTAGCACACGGACTAGGCGTAGCTAGCACTGAGGATCAGACCTGGCCTGGGGCAACAGTGTGAACATGACCCCTTGGGAGTCTGAGCTATCGTCGGAGTCTTTGGTGGGGATCTACCTCCCGGTGTGTGCCTTGTGAGCATCCTCCAGAGGCTTCCATCTCTGGTTAACATATTTCCTGCCTCTTCCATGTGCTCACTTCCTCCAGAAGTGGCCTTTGCCATAATGTCTTTCTGCATGCATTGCTCCTCCTCTGAGGGCCCACAGCTAGCTGGACTACTGAATCCCGCCTCTAAAGTTTTTACAGGTCGTCACCTCAACCTCTTAGCACTGGGATGCTTTTAGCACCGTTCAGACCATATTCTCGTCGGTGCTCATCATTTGCCCACGTTCATGACCGAGTGACTGTCTTGGGACCTGCTCTCCTTAACTTGGGGGCAATCTTCAAACAGGGTCATCTGGAGTGGCAGCTATGTTGCAGGTGGGGGTGAGGGTAGGTTAGGGTGAAAGTAAGCTTGGGTGCTTGGCTGCCCACTCTGTGCCCCTACTCTTGGACCTGGCATACAGATGATAGGGATGGTATCGGAAGGAGCCCAAACATTTCTGTGAGGATATCTAGGTTGTGTTGTGGGGAGGTGACAGGTACCCAAATGAGGCCTTGAAAGAGTGGGACTGGGACTTCTGGTCAGGAGCAGCCTAGCTTCCCAGTGACAGGTGGCCTTCATCTTATGTCACTAAAGCTCTGATGCCCAGAGGGTCAGCAGGTAAGAGACTAGAAGGGGGGCTGGGGAGGGCACTCAGTTTTAAAACGACTGGGAACTGGCTGATCCCGTATCTCGGTGGGTAAAGTCTCGGGTTTCGTATTTGTGAATTAACACTCTCTGGTCAATCCCCTGGGCTCTGTGGACAGATGCTCAAGACCCAGCTCTGTGTCTCTGCCCCTCTTGCTGGGTGTCCTGTGCATCCTGCTGGGAAACCTGCATGGACCAGATGCCCAACCCAGCTGCAGCCTCCACCTGCAGGCAGATAGCCCTGAACCCACAGGAGCCTTTTGATCCAGTGCTACAGGAGGGTTAGCAGTGAGGGTGACTCCAGCTTGTAAAGTCAGACATTCTGGATGGCTAGTGTTCTCCAGCTTTCCTTTCCTCGGGTCTGTTCTCATCCAGTTCCCTTTACCTTCTCTTCTCCCAGACAGAGGCTGCCTCTCCCCACCAAGGGCTGGCTGGCTGTCACCTAGGCAAACTGGGGGAGAGCTACCTAGTTTACAGAGGACTTTGGGAGAAGCTCTCTGCTCGGCAGCAAACGAGATTTCCCTGGGCTGGTATAATCCGAGCAAGTCCAGAAGTCAACCTCTGCTTACCCACGAACGTCCCTCCCAGTGCCCAGTGCCAAGTGCCTTGTTCACAGAAACAGTACACGCCAGGCCTACCACTTCAAACAGCAAAGACTGTTTAAACAAGATAAGAGGCCATGGGTAAGGCTATACCTCAGGCTCTCATAACACGGGACGCTCTCGTCCTGAACCTGCCAGGAACAGCAGGAACTACTACTTCCTGCCTCACGTAGCAGGTGAGCCTCTGGTCACCTCCTGTTTACCTGTATAATGTGGAGGGGGCTGGGGTGACCCTAAATGGTAATAATAGAAGCCACCACCCCATCCTGCCCAGTCCCTGGGCAGTGGCCAGCGACGGATCCTCATTGGGATCTATACATTCGGAGGCCCCTGACTTTGCAACCAGGGAAATACCTGCACTTGGAACCCAAGGGTCTGTATCCGTGTGGTGGGGGCCACCCCTGGCTGGGCTAGGGGCTCACAGGCTGCAGGAGCAGCGCTCCGGTATACGACCTGGGGCAGGCTCTGTGCCATCTGCTCCTGGCTACTGCCCTTCTGTTTCTATTTATTTTGTCCCCAGTAAAACCCCACAGATCTCTCTCTCCACAGCCTTCCGCATGGAGAGCTCGGAGCCCACGATGTTCCATGTGAATTGCCCTAGATACCCAGGAGTTGGATGAGGGGCTTGGGAGGTCAGAGTTGTACTGCTGGGTCAGCCTGGACCTGGGCCACCCAGATGGACACAGGTGGCCACACGACACACTAGGATGACTGCCAGGCTACAGTCCTACCAACCCTCAGACGCCAGTGTTAGCTCGAGAGAGATGCCTGCAGTACCTGACTGTTTGTTTGTTTGTTTTTTAACTTACCTGACAGAGCTCTCTAGGGGTTTGAATATAGCCATCGGACAGTGCCCTGTTTAGTCAGTGGCCTCTCAGCAGTAGGCCTAGCACCCCACAAGTCACCCTGTTCTGCCTTTTGTTTTTAATGGATCTCAGAACCAATGACAGACAAGTTCTCAGGGCCTGGTGGCTCTTTCTGCCTTGTCAGGTGTTGGTTCAAGTCCCAGGGGAGGAAGAATCCCACAGTACGACATGGGCAATGGGCATCAGATAACCGTCATATATAACCCAGAGGTTGTGATTTAGGGATGCTCTAAGACTCCTAGGTCTGGAACAGAAAACTCTGACAGGATGCGGGGCACATTTACTCCAAGAGGAGCTGGACCAACAAGTCCTGTTCCCCTGTCCATGCCCAGCAGGCCAGAAGCACGGGGGTGGGGGTGGGGGAATGCCAGCCACTAACAGGAAGTTAGTTAATGGACACCAGGAAGCAAGGTCTTATAGACCGGGGACTGTCAATACAGATGCAGGCCCGTGAAGCAAACTAGTGCACAAGGCCCCTCCTGTTATTTCCCCAGGGGACACCTGGGACTTACAGCTCAACATATCTCCTGGACTGTTCAGCAGGTACATGCTTAGCAGCAGAGATTCCCCCACCCAACCCCCGGAGGCACCAAAGCTTGTGAAATCCTTCGCAGTAGGACTGGGCCATTCCTTTGAGGAACAAGTGAAACTGGCCTATAGGATGGATTTCAGCAATGCTCATCCTTTATAAGAAAAGAAAGAGTACTTAGGTCACCTGATGTCACCTGCAGGATACTGGGGGAGGGCGATGCTGTAGCAAGTTCCACTCTGTCTAAACTCCAGTTAAGGTGACAGAGCTTCTTTGAGCAGAATGCACATGGCAGTCACAGGAGCCAGATGTAACTTACTCTCTGGGTCTCTGGTAAGACCAGGACAGGGGCCTGGAGCCTGGGATGTTTGCTCCTGACACCAGCATCCATTACTACACGCGCTGAGGAAAAGGCCACATCCTGCCCTGAATACAGCAGCTGCCCAGCTCTAGGGACAATGAGTTGGTAGAAGACCTGAACTTACTTTTCTTAATTAATCTATTTACTTTACATCCTGGCCTCAGCCTCCCTCCATCCTCCCCTCCAAGTCCCCCTCCTCCATTCCTTCCCCCGACACCCCAATCCCCTCCTCTTCCATCTCCATCCAAGAAAGGGCAGGTCTCCCATGAGTATCAACAAAACATAGCATATCAAGTTACAGTAAGACTAAACACCTCCCCATGTATTAAGGCTGGGCACGGTGACCCAGTATGAGGAGTAGGGTCCCAAAAGCCAGTAAAAGAGTGGGAGACAGCCCCTGTTCCCACTGTTAGGAGTCCCACAAGAGGACCAAGCTACACAACTGTAGCATATATGCAGAGTGCCTAGGGCAGTCCCATGCAGGCTCCCTGGTTGTTGGTTCAGTCTCTTTGAGTTCCTATGAGTCCAGGTTAGTTGACTGTGTGAGCCTTCCCATGGCGTCCTTGATCCCTCTGGCTCCCATACTCCTTTAGGAGACCTCAGCTTTAATACTGTCTCATTGGAGGAACTGCCAGAGCACACAGCAGGATGAAGGACCAAGGACAAGGCTTCCTGCTTCTCCTGATTACAACCTCTGCATTCTTGGCCAATGATTTAGTCCACACATAGGCAGAGTAGCCAGGTTGTGTAGGAATTCTGATGTAAGGTAGGGTCACCCCCCAGTGTTTACAGTGGCAGGGACTGTCATACCTGTAGAGGCAATAAACTAAGGGCTCCTGGGCTATCTGTTTTGTTTTCTCTCTGGGCCTCAGTGGTTAGGAAAGGTACTTGGGCCAATGCTGAAGACTCTTTGCCTTCTGGATAGTGATCAAGGCTTGCTTGGACTTAAGGCCATGCCTTAGGATGTCATGGTTATATTGCAGGCTGCCACCTTCTGGAATGTTTTGAGAACCGCAGAGTAGGTCATTAGGCCATGAGCAGCAATTGAAAAAGCAAACAAAAAAACAAAAAAACAGATGAAAAGAGAAGGCTCCCTTCATGTAATGTGGCTGCTCTCATGGATGTGCTCCACGGTTCTTAGCATGTGACAATACTCATCCACCTCAGTATCTTCCAAGTACTCTCGGCCTAGTTACTGAACACTGTTCTCACCCTGGTTTATCAGTAAGGTCCTGAGTCCACACACTTCACCTGGAGGAACCCTCAGCCTTCAAGTTGTTTGTATCAGGAAACACTTTATCCTGGGTGGTACCCAAATAACTAACCTACCTCCAGTCCTGTGCATCCTGAGTTTAACCACTGTGTGACCTGATCCTTCCAGAGCAGGCAGTGTTTCGGAAAGCAAGAGAAATCCCAGAGCACCACTCAGGCTGGGGCAGTCACGACAAAGGAATCACCATGAACCAATGACAGGGCTGATGCTGAGAGTATTCTGGGATGGTCTGGACAGAAGTGGGCCAGGGCAGGAGAGGACACTGATGACCCTCTAAGCTACGGAAGGCAGACAGCATGGATGCCCTGGCAACAGGGCGCAGGGCAGAGCAGTCACAGCGCATGGCAAGGACAGGTCCATAGTCCAGGCTGCTCATTGGGATGTGGCCTTGGCCCTGCATAGTCCAGGCTGGGTCACTCAGGGCCTCCTGCTGCGCTATCGGCCTGAGTTATAGCAAGGACCATGTCAGAGCAAAGCGTTCCATCCCAGGCTTTCTGTTCGCATCCTCCACAAGCACCTTTCTCCCTTTCGGTCACAAAGGTTGGGTGAGCTTGTCTCCACTCAGGCTACACTGGAGCCAGGGGCAGTATCCAACTTGGCTGCCAGACTTTGAAGAGAGGCAGGAGCTGAGCCTGGAGCCTTTCAAGGCATGATCATCTCGCTTTAGTCGGTCTCGCTTGTTGTGGGTGGGAAGCCACGTCCAAACCACAGCTTGCCTCTGTATCACTTCCGGGACGCTACTTTTGCCTAGACTGTGGCCTAGCTCGAGTGGTACCCTGAGATTCCATCTGCTTTCTCACCACTGCCTACTCTGAGAGGACAGGCTCACACCACCATAGCGTAATCCAGGTAAGGACGGGATCAGACGTGGATGAGGCTTTGGGGTTCCTGAGATGGAGCAATATTTTGTTTGACCCACACAACATGAAGGCCAGGAATTCTTCCAGGCAGGACACACAGTTCAGAGCTCGTAGCTTTTGAGGACCGTCAAGCAGAAGATCACACGTATTCAGTTTGAGAATGCTGGGTCAGGGCATCTAGCCCACCCTGCAGAGCAGGGCAAGCTTTTCTCAGGGGCATAGCTGGCCAGGAAAAGTTGTGCAGGGCTATGGCCCTAGGTCTGAGAACCTTAGGACATGAGGCCCAGGGGCTTGGGCACATAGTAGTTTTATTACTAATAAAGCTAGATACATGGGAGACCTTGACTTGGGAAATGTGGGGTTGGGGAGGGAAGGCTGAGGGAGGAAGGCTGGGGGGTGGGAAGAAGGGGGATCTGTGGTTGGTATGTAAAGTGAATAGAAAATTTCTTAATATTAAAAAAAAGAGAGAGAGAGAGAGAAAAAAAACTAGATACAGTGCAAGAGCTGAAGAGATACTATGGGGTGCAAGGAAGGGGGATGAGGCAAAGCTCCTGGCTAGCCTGAATTTGTCCTCTGCCCAATTAGAAGCATGCCCAGGGAGAAGGAGCGCCTACCATCATACCCTCACCAGCAATGGGTGTCTCCTTTAGATATCCAGAGAGCCTTCACGGAGGGGCAAAGAAGGGACTGTTTCCTGTCCGTACAGAAGCCTTTCTGCCCAGGAGGTGGACCTAAGTGTCCTGACCATTCTTTACCTACTCTTCAAGGCCAGTCAAGGATCTCTCCTGGGTGTGGCAGATCTAATACCCACCCTGATCATCAGGAGCCCGTGCCCCCAAGCCAGGGAGAGCTCAGGGCTTTCCTTCTCCACCCGAGAGTCTCTTCTTGTTAAGTGGGAAAACTGTTTTTCGGTTCTTGGATTATACAAATCCCTTAAAACAATAATAATCTGTGTCTTAAAGCCCAGAGCTGTTCTGATGTGTACATAATGAGCAGGACTAATGTGCTCAGGAAATTAATTACCCACTGCCCAGGGCAGCGGAGTGGACAGGAGACAGAAGCCTTGAGTCTCTCGGTACAGCTCAGAGCCAGAGCAGGGCATCTTTGAGAGTATGCAGCGTGATCACCCTGACAGCGAGAGCGTGCAGCCTGGGGGTTGAAATCACACCATCCCTGGCTCTGCATCACAGTATTTGGACTACACCTCTCGTCCCTGGCAGGGCTAGGACTAGATGCAATGGGACTTTGTCCTGCTTCACCATTCCTTGACCTCAGTCCAGGGTGCCATCCAGAACTGTGCTGCCCACAGTCCCCAACAGCCTCTCGGTTTCTGCCTCCTTTGCCAGTTGCCCCAACACCACCCCACGGCTCTTGGGCTTGGATTCTCCATGGTCCAGATCAGACTGCCATTTGACCTTTGGCCCCGTCTGTTCAGGCCCTGTTGCTGATGTCTGGCCCCCTACGCTCTCCTGCAAGCTGTTTCCAAGGCAGAAGGACCCCCTCCTGACTTCTCCAGCCCAGGCCAGCTGTTTCAGAGGGTTTCCGCAGACCCTCTCAGGGGCTCCTTAATGCCATCTCCTCGTCACTCAGGAGAGGAGGAACATGATGACTGCCATGTCCCTAACGTTGTGAGCTCACTGGACTGGGGGCCTGCACATTCTAGGTGACTACTTTCCTGAATGATGCCACAGGATATGGCTCTCTCTCGGATGGAGGAGAGCCCACAGGTCTCAGGTTAGCTCACAGAGAGAAAGCAACAGTCAGTTCTACAGCTGCTTCTCTACGCAGCAGAGTTCTCTTAAGTCGGTGAAAAGAGAGCAGCAGTGAGGGCCAGGCAAGGAATTGATGATCCTCCGGCAAACGATGCTTCTTCAGCAGGATAATGTCAGTGGAAATGGTGTGTGGTCAGTGGGTCGGGAGAAATCTCCAAGGAACCACGGGGGAGGGTGCAGGCAAGCACACTGCTCTATGCTTCAAAAACACACAAGTGGTGACTCCTCTAATTCATCATCCGCTGAGTCTGGCCCCAGCAGGATCTGCCCACGAGAGTGTCTTGTCTGTAGACTGTTGGTAAATAACTGCGGGCTGGGTGGGGGAGGGAAATGGGACTGCTGTGTAAAGCTGGTCGATGTCTGTGATGTAATAACTGACACCTGGCCGATCTGAAGCCACCAGTATGTCGTGAGACAGCTCAGAACTTCCTGAAAGATCAAGTATCAACCCTCGCAAGCTGGGAAAAGACAGACACAGCTGCTGGATTGGCAGACAGAGGGCTGTCGATGACTGGCTCCTCTGCAAGGGATGAGTACCCGGGACAGGTGCTTGCCCCCGTTCCTTAAAATCGATCAGCACTCGAAAAAGCCAAACTGTAAGGGAGCCCCTTCCCACCCAAACCAAGGCATGAGCTGGCTGTCTTCCTGCTGTGGTATGAGCAACAGTCTCAGAGATCCAAGACCACAGTGCTTGTCTCTCTGTGTGTTCTGTAAAGGTATATGAGGGTTCCTATGGTAGAAATGATGGGATGACAGAGCTGGCTTCCTGGGACTGAATCCAAGGAATGGTTTCCAGTGACCCAGTAGGACATTTGATCAGTCATTATGGAGAAAAAGCTGAATTACACAGTTCACAAGGACAAAATGAAGGCGTGATAAATGGATGAGAAGGCCATGTTAGGAGTGCAGAGCTGTCCCATGCAGGTACTGCTAGTGTGGGAGGCAAGGAGATGTACTGAGAAACAAGTCCCAAACCCAGAGTCCTGGCCTGCTAAGGACTTACCAAGAGCCAAAGCCACTGTACAAAGGGGACTGACAGAGTGGCCCTGTCCTTGGAAGCACCCGGTATGACAAGGAAAGAGGGCCATGAGATGGAGACAGGAGTGTTTGTAGCTCATGTCTCCCTGAGAGCAGATGGAAGGTCTCATCACAAGCCAGTTGGCAAGCCCAAAGGCTTCATGGGGGGGGGGGGATCCATTTTCTATCCCTCCCCCCATCACAGGCTGAAGATATCATACTGCTGAGGCTCAGGTGAAGCCTAGGGTCCTGGGAGAACAGACTCTATCCACTCACTGCCCAGGAGACAGTATGGACAGCTGAGTCCTGCTCACTACTATGCACCAACTTCACCCTGGCCCTTTCTGCCACCTCTCAGGGCTGCGCCGTCTAGGAGGCCCCCAGTCCTTGAGACCCAAGCCCCTCTGCCATGCTACCCCACAAGGTCTGAGTCCTGGTCTCTGTCATCCCAGGGTCATGATTTGTGGATATCATGAACAAAATGCAGGGAGTCCACAAGCCTCTCTGGCATGATTCTAAACGCTAGACACTACTGTTGGAGCTGTGTCCTTAACTGGGTCAGGAGAAGGAAGCAGAGTGGGGACACACTGTGTTGGGGATCCCCCAGTTCCTGCTGCTGACTGTTGGGGAGCAGGTCAGCCTAGAGGGTCACTGGAGTCTCCCATGTGATGTGGGGCTGGCAGGGGAGGGCTGTGGCTTGAGTGTGAAATGTCTCACAGGCACGCGTGCCGTGACACTCGATGCCCAGCGGCGGTGCTCTTTCATGAGCTTGTGGAACCGTTCGGATGATGGTTTAACCAGCAGAAGCTGGTGGCTGGCGGGCAGGCCCCGAAGGTGGGATCTGCCAAGATGTAGACAAGCTCCTCTGCGGGTACCTGCTACCTTAGCCACCACCCGTGTGACGGTGGACTGTACACTCTGGAATGCGAGGCCAACATCAATCTTTCCTCTCAAGTTACTCTGTCAGTACTGGAGCACGGGATGCAGATACTCGGAAATATTCAGAGCACTGCCTGGCTGAGGACATTAAGTAACCTGTAAGGTCCCTTCCAAAATCTAGTCTGTGTATGCTAGGAGAGGAACATCATCCATATCCGGCTGTTTCCCATTTGGAGCTCCTTCCTGGGACCAGATGTGACCTGCTCCATCATCCCTGGCTTACTGTATGCACCCTGCAGACCTCTCAATAATACTTTTTTTTTTTTTGAACTCACTCTTTAGACCAGGCTGGCCCCCAATTCACAGAGATCCACTTGCCTCTGCCTCCTGAGTGCTGGGATTAAAGGTGTGGGCCACCACGCCCAGTTCAATACCTCATATTTTACTGAGATGTTTAAATATTTTTTTCCAGGTTGGCCTTTACCTTGTAATCCTGCTTTAGTCTCTTGAGTGCTAGGCTTACAGGCTTGTGCCACCATCTCTGGCTTAAATTCCTTAAAACATTTTATTTTGAGGGGTTGGAGAGATGGTTCAATGATGAAGAGTACTTGCTGCTCTTACAGAGAACCCAGGTTCAGTTCCCAGCACCCACATGGTGGCTCACAACCATCTCTAACTTCAGTGCCAGGGGATCTGACCCCTACTCTGACCTCTGACAGCACCAGGCACACATACGATATACATATGTACACGCAGGCAAAACACTCACACACATAAAATAAAATAAAAAAAAAAAATCGAGACAGGACTTCGGATTAGAACCCTGGCAGGCCCTGAACTCAAGATAATCCTCCTGCCTCAGCTTCCCGAGAGCTAAGATCTCAGGCGTGAGCTACTACACATGACTTAAATCCATTAAAAAGAAACCGAACAAGTCTCCTTTCAGCATACACACGATAAAACACATGGTGGCTTTAAAACATAGTGGCAGGTCCATACTGTGCTTTCAGGACGGTCTCGTAAATGTTTCCCTTCCTTTGGGGCACCCATTAGGGGTCAGCACCCATGGGGTCTCCCCCAGACAAGCTAAAGTGGGGTCCTTACTCTCTAGCTCTTCCCATGCCTCCCCGTCTCCTACCCACTCCACAGTGCCTGCTGAATGCCTACTATGGCTGTAGCATAGTAGGCCATGTGAATACTGGGCTGCCCTTGGAATGTTGGGTCTGACCTGTCCAGAAGTGGGAAGGGGCTGCTGACCTGAGAACCCGGGACCTAGACAGGGAGTGCAGCCGCTGTAGAACCCCCTACCTGCAGAACTTGTACTTCCGCCCAAAGTCTGCATCTGGCTGGTCTCCTGATTCTGCTGACCAGCTATCTGCCAGGTGAGCATGAGGCCTCCCTGCGGTGAGTCTTGCCGAAGCTCAGCTGAACTTGTGGGGCTCAAGTGGCCACCACTGATCCCAGTAGAAAGCAAATGGGGTAACTATGGCCTGCTAGCTCTGGAAAGGAGGCAGGTATCCCCGGCAGCGTAAGGGCTCGCAAGAATTAAGTAGTCGCTGTGTAAGACTGTCCCTCGTGTGCCAATCAAGTCCGCGCTATCAGAAGTTGGCTTATGTTCACTTGTAGTTCCAATCAGGCCTTGAACCAGCACAGCAGGCCACCATGGGACTCGGGGTAGTGATCTCTCTGTGGGTTTCTAGATGAGAACATTTGGCACTTTACAGCTATGCCTTTTAATCTGTCCCTTCTGAAGTGTCCCTCTACCATTAAGTGGCTTCCAGTGTCCATTAGCTGATCCGCAAAGGGAGAGGCTAGCTGGCGGCTGTCTGCTTCCTTCCCCTTCCCCAAGACCTGGTGTCCTGACCTCAGGGCTCCTACAGGTCGTAGCCATGGTCATGGTTCCACATGGGCTGCCAGGGCTGTTTTATTCCGGGTTCACAAGCCTCCTGTGGCCACCGGGTGACCTGCCTCTGTTATCTGAGGAGGACCAAAGCCTCTACCCTGTGTCTGTGTGAGCCCTGGAGCTGGCTCGGTGAACACCCTCAGATGGGAGGTTGTGAAGGGGGTGGGCAGTCAAGCACTGCTGGCTCCTAAGATCAGTCGGGGGTGGGGGTGGCACACAAGAGAAATCCCCATATGTCCCTGGGATGTGCTCAGCCTCTGGTGGCATCTGGGAGTATACCAAAGGGCACTGGAAGCCCACCTGGGTTTGGAGTCTATCGCTGCCTGTTCAGTTTGCAAGGAGGTTGGAGACTCAGACAGTCTAAAGACCTGTCAAATCCTGGAGAGTGTATGAATCACGGACACACATGGCATGGCTCCTCGTATGTGCCTGCTGCCACACTCCATGGATGTCCTGGAAACCTGTACCTCCAAGGTGCTGCCCTGTGCTCACTGCAGCCCTGGAGCGCCCAGAGCCTGGAGATGCTGAAGCTCTCCTTGGCAACACGCTGACGCAGAAACCAGCAGGCGGGCTGGGGGGTGGGGGTGGGGCAATGGCCCCTTCTCCAGGCAATGGGATGGGAGGGGGCACCACCAGCTCTAGGAGAGGAAAGGAGAGCTCTGAGGAGCCATGTACACAAGTCTTGGCGCAGGCCCCAAACTTCACTGAGCTTTTGCAAAAGTGGTGTGGTCTGTTCTCGGCTGAGTCCTTGCTGGGGCTGGGACTTTGAGGGCATTCCGGGAGGGGGAGGAAGCAGCTAGTGGCAGGCCGGGTCTCAGCATCTGGCTGGAGGGAGAGGTGAGAGGTGCTCACTGTTGGCCCAGCCAGGGCAGTGGGGGAGGGGAGGGATCAGAGGAGGGTATTGTCTTTCCTCAGCAGCCTGTTTGTTTTCTATCGTCAGATATTACTGGTGGAGCATGAAAGGTCAGAGCCGTTTGGAATCCAGTGAATTTCCAGCTTTGCTAGGGTTTGCCATCAAGAATTTCCTTTTCTGGTGAACAACGCTACTTCCTCAGGCCCATGGGGATGAGAGAGAGGGGAAGGAGAGAAGAAGAGAGAGGGAGAGAGGGAGAGAAAGGGGGGGGAGCATAAGGGACAGGGGGAGGTAAGGGGAGAGGGTGAGAGATGGAGGGAGGTGGAGGGGAGAGGGAGAAAATGAATGAGAATAAATACGTGTGTGTAGGCTCAGCTGCAAACCCCTCCCTTCAGGAGATGCCCTGGTAGACTCGGCCTGGTTTCTGCAAGAGGTGAGCATGGGCCTCCCTGAACTCCCCACAGGGATGGACCTGAAAGAGGGCCAGAGATAAGACGCCACAGAGCTCCACTCAGTCCTCCCAGGGCCTAGCCCCAGGAGCACCCTGCTTACATGGGAGCACCGACCCACACTGTTACAAAGCACTCAGTGAGGAGTGGACAGGCTCCAGGCTATGGCCAGGGAGGGCACCCAGTGAAGTTCTGCCTGAGATGAACCTCTGTGATTGTCAGCTACAGCATGGCTGGCCAACCCCCCATCATACTGTTCCCACGACCAACCCCAGATACTACGCTTTGCCTGACATCTGGGTCAACCCCAAACTCTGACCTCAGGTAACATCTCTCTCCTCTGTGAGGATGCCACTTCCAGTTAGAACCACACATGTTGCTGGAGTGGGAACAGCCGGAAATGTTGGACGGGCGAAAACCCTGATGATGGCTCACTCATAAGACAGATACAACCTGGACACAATGTAGACCACAGGCAGCAACAGGGTCACCTACATCTACAGCTCATCAGCTCACTCATTGGGGATAGTATCAATACCTGGCACAGTTCCCAGGGTACCTGGATGCTGGAGGGGAGGGGAAGAGAGCCCTGCCTTCTGTCTTCATGGCCATCGGTCAGGCTACAGGCTCTATGTCCAGAACACTCAGGCATCCAGAGCTGTGGCCAGAGCCTTCCGCCTTCCACAAACACCTTTGGGGGACACAGGCCCAAAGTTAGAGTCCTTGGATGAACTCCAAGAATAGTCATCACTTGCCTTAACAAACCCAGATGAAAGAAGGCGCCCCATCCTTGCCATTTGACCCTGGAGACCAGTGTTCCGAGGTGGAGAGGCTGGACCCTTGTCTCATAGCATGGCAGAGGTGACATGTTCACAGACTCCTCACTGGCACCACTACCTTCCCCCAGGTACCACAGCTCCAGGAATCCACAACCTCACTCAGATTCTTAGAGGCTGTACAGGGAGGCGCTGGGTCTTTGTTTAGTGTTTCTGTCTGGTATAATAGTTCTACTGAGGAAGGACAACAGCCCCAGAGCAGCCTACTATCATTTGTCTATCAGGCTTCCACGCCTGCTACTCCTGGGGAGAGTGTAGGTAGCTTGGGCATCTAGCCTTCTGCCTCAGTTGGATCTGAGCATGCTGGCTACCCTCTCCATGCAAAAGGCCTACATTTGCTTCCTTGTTTCCTCAGAAGCCCCCCTTCCCTGCTGCTCCCCCCAGCTCTACCAGCTAACCACTGGATCTAGGTCTCCTTCAGGTTGCTTCTCTGCTAGCCCTTCTCACACACTGGTTTTAAGCCTAGGACAAGGAATTCAAAGAACACCAACGAGGCCCTGCAGCCAGCCTATCCACTAAGCCCAAGGCCAGGTCCTGGCACCTTGGATTTAACCCTTCTTAACCAGATCACCGCTAGCCTCTCCAGATCAAGAAGGAATTTTGGGGCGGGGGGAGTTGCTGTTCTCAGGATCTCCATGTTATGTAGTGCTGGTAGAAGCTTAATGGGTTTGCTAAGACGCCACTCGGACCACCAGTGACTCCGAGCCAGGCCTTGCCTTCCATGTCCTCAGCACAATCTAGTCACGCAACTGGGGCCAGGGAGACCTGGAAACCTGGGCAGCGGGGCCAAGCGCTACAAGGGAAGTTCCAAAGTTCCGTCCGTAGCTGGCGGAGGGTAGTCAGAGCCGATAAAGGTGGGGGCCCTGCCTGGTGAGCTCTGTGGAGCCTAGAGGTGTGGTGTCATCTGGAAGGGGTCTGAGCAGAGCCATCGAGGTCACAGTGATATCCTTTGGGCTGGAGGCGTCATGGGGTACTAGCATGACCCGGCCCACTGGGGTTCACAGCTTGACAGAGGTGCCCCCGAGGCCCGGTGGCATCTGTAAACTCACTGTGCTCCACAGCACACTCCCCTGAACACAGAACAAGGGGCATGCTCACCCCATCTCAGGGAACCGCTAAAGGCTCCGTGTGGCTGGGCGAGGCTCAGTACCAGTTCTGAACGAAGCCTCTCTTGGCTCTCACGAGCCCACCTGTTTCCTAGGAACAAACGGTAGGAACCTAGGCTTTACTCACCGTCTGGTTGTCCTCATAGAGCTTCAGGTCATAGCCACTGAGCTCCACACAGAAGATGATGGCTGTGACGCCTTCAAAGCAGTGGATCCATTTCTTGCGCTCTGACCTCTGCCCGCCCACGTCCACCATCTTGAAGGTAAGCTCCTTGAAGGTGAACTTGTTCTCCACAATGCCCGTGGTCATGTCCCGAGAGCGTAGGATGTCCTCCACCGTGGGGATGTAGTCAGGTGCTGCGATGCGCTCCAGGTCATTCAGGTAGTAGGCTGCATTGTCCTCCAGGTGGTACTCGCTTGAGCGCCCGAAGCAGGCCTGAGCCCCGGGGTCGGCCCACAGCCGTCGCATGACACCCAGCAGCTCGGGTGTGATCTCACCCTTGCTCTCGGCTGGGCCAGTCAGTGCAAAGAGCTGCACAGCATCATAGGCACGGTCAGGGTTGTGGAAATCAATCTTAAGGGCGGCGAGGGCCCGGATGATGCGGGTCAGTGAGTCAATGGCGTTGTAGATGATGAGGGGCTTGTACTCCTTGCAAGCATCCAGGTTGAAACCGCCGCTGTGGATGATCTTCATCTGCTTGACGATGGTGCTCTTGCCCGAGTTGCTGGTGCCCAGCAGGAGAAGTTTGATTTCCCGGCGCTGCCGCTGGCTTTCGGAGCGCAGGTGGCGGTCAATTCTCCGGGACCGCCGCGCTGCCTCTTTTTCCTCTGAGCTTTGCCGACATCCCATGGTCCGGCAGCAGCGGGGCCCCCCCTGACACAGAACACAGGATGGGTGCCTCTCCCCCTTTTGCCAAACAAACAGAAGGGTCACAGTGAGGGATGCTGAAACGTGGGCTGGTGTCACAGGCAGACTCAAGGGAGACGGCTGACCTGGGGGTGCTCAGCACTGGCTTCGGGGCAAGGCTGTGTCACACTGCAATCCCTGCCCCAGTGGCTCTTCTCCTGTGGGCATGGCGCTCAGTGCAGCGGGGCAGAGACCACACCCTCCCCTCTAGTGACACTCCACCTCCCTGTTCAGCAGTGTGGCCTGATTTGCCGTAGTCATTCCCTGTACTCTGCCACGGTAGGAAGCTGTCCGCTCTTGCGTCTGCCTGCCTAGGCAGTGTCTGCCCAGGCTACTGCTGTCTGGTCGCTGGTTGCTGTGGCGATGCTTCTAAGCACGGCTGGAGGGCCCAGAGCTCCCTGAGGCCCCCCTGCCTCAGGCTGCTCCGGCTCCCTGCCTCGCATCCGGCCCTTCACCTAACGAAAAAAGAGAACAGCATGAGCTACCTCCTCCCGGGCCCACCTCAGGCTGGACAGGGGAAAAGGGATCAGCTGCCACCGGGCCTCAGGAAACACCACAACGGTTCATCAACTTCCCAGCCCCTTAAGTGCTTTGAGGTTAGTGCCCAACCCACAGCAAAACAAATATGCTTGGCCAATGCCTTCCACTCGGCCGACCTGCTTGACGCCAGGTGCAGGGTGGACAGGAGTGAGCTGTGCAAAGCTCCTGCCTGCTGCCGCCCCCCCCCCCCCCATGGATTCACTTCTTCTTGCCTCCTGGACCCTGTTGACCTCGTCCCCTCTGAGTCTGTGTGTCTGACTGGGGCTCCACAGTATGACCCCCCCTCCGCTGCGGGTGTCCACTATTCCAGGACACAGAGGGAGCTTAGCCCTGTTCTGCTTTACAGTGCAGTCCTGGCTGTGTCCCCGCCTGAAGGAAGCCAGGGAAAAGGGGGTATCTCCCAACTTTCACCCCTTTAGACACAGGGCCATCTCTGTTGTAGGGCCAGATGCAGAGAGTGTGTATAGTGTGTCAGGACGGAGCTCTGGCCCCGCTGTCCTTTCCAGGGGGAATCAGCAGATGGGGGTACCAGAGGGTCCTGAGTGAGCAACAGCTGGGCACAGTTTTTAAGGGACGGCCAAGGCCTGCAAATCGGGGAGATACGGTGATAATCTGTCTAGGGAGGCCGGAGAGGATAGGGGGGCTCTCAGAAAGCTGGGAATCACCAAGTCCAGGCATGGCTGCTCTGCTCAGGTCCTAGCTAGGTTCAGGCTGAATCTTTCACAGATCCTATCTGGGCCAGAGTGCTAATGAGGAACAGCTGGACTCACAGCTGGAGCCAGTGACACCTGTTGACCACTAGGGGGAAGGTTACTTACTAGATACCTCCCTGACCTGCTGGGTGGCTGGGACAGGTCTCCTCCAGCAGGGGGCTCAGTTCTGCCGCTGCCTGGGAGCCCAGGGTGGCCCCCTGCCATGACACATCTCCTACCTTCTTTCTTCTGATCTGTCTTTGCTTGGCTATTGTGCCACAGGTACTTTATAACCTATCTGATGTCCCCGTCCCTGATGGCAGGCTCTGGGGTAGAAGGCCCAAGGCAGACAGAGCTCCTAATCTAGACAAGAGCCTCCCTCTGCCTCCACTCCTAGGGGTGGCCAGAATCTGAGACTCAACCTACCCAACCACCCATGTACTCCTTTCCCATCTGACTTGGACCCTTAGGAAATGCCAGCCCAGCCCCCATACCGTGCCCCTCTCTGTCCTACCCACACTAGACCCACGGTTCTGACTTTCTCCAGCGGCTGTGGCCTCGGGTCTTCAGGGTGTGAATCTCACTCTTCACACAGCTTTTGGCCAGGGTACCCCATTGCCTCTCAGCACCTTGGGTAATTCACTCCACATCTCCGAGCTTGTCCCTCGTGCTCACAGGTATTTGGGAGCGACAGAGCATCTAACACAGAGCCTGGCACTCTGCACGTTCCAGCCCGTAGCAGTTACCACCCCACTGTTTCGGTCACATCATCATGGTATCTTTACTTCCTCAGCCGGAATCCATCTAGTCCCCTGCCCTCTCCTCACCGCTGCCTCCACAGCTGCCCTCCGCTGCTGTGGGACATGCATGACCTTCTGTACTGATGCTGCCTGCCCTCTTCCCCTGGCAGAGAGCGCTAAGTGAGCACCCCCTACCCCCCCCCCCTCCGGCTTCACCGCCACCACGAGCAGAGCAGTGCTCAGTGCACAGTGGCCCCCAGGCGGGTGCTAGAGGAGGAGGAGGGAGGGAAGGAAGGGGAGGTTAAGGAACTTCTCCACTTCTCGCCAGTCCCGCCTGAGCAGCCATGAAGGAGTGTGCCAGAGACACCCCCGAGGCAGAGCTGCCCGGAGTGGTGATTAGATGTCATTCAGATTATCCCGGGATGTCTGAGAACGGAAGCCTTGAGCTGCACGTGCTCAATGGTGGCACACAGACAGCACACGCGCACATGCGCACCGGAGCTACTTCCCAGCAGTAAGGAGTTCCAGGGGAGTCTCTGCTGTGCATTTTACCTCATCGCCTGCATTTCCTTTAATGAACTTTCATTAGGTAGAGGGGTTCGTAAGCAAATGCCATGGCACTGATAAGGCCCCGTCTCTCATCACACTAGGGCTTGCCCGAGCCTCTCCCCTCACACTGATGACCTGACAGCACCCCCTTTCCCCACCCCCCCCCTGCCCTCCCAGGGTACAGAGGTGTGTACCACCTTTCAGCCTGCTGTGTGTGTGGGGGAACATCTTTCCAGGAAGCCTTTCTAGCCGCCGCTGGGTGAAGCAATGGGGATGCACTGGGGCCAATACCATTTTCCTGCCATTTCACCCTCCCTCCCAAGGCCTGGCTGAGGGTGTTCCTTGTTCACACCATGTTCTTCAGTGTTTTAAAAGTCAAAGGTATAGCCAGGCCTCACTGGCTGGTGCTTTTATCTGGATGGCGGAAAACACGGTCCTGCTAAATGAGCCTCCCGAACCGCTGCCAGGAAAAGTAGGATCCCGGGGACGGGTTACAGTGACCCCACTTTCAGCACATGGCCTAGTCTAGATAGGTGACCCGAGTCTTGGTAGGGGGTTCCGATTCCTGAGGGATAGTGGGGCAGTCCCCTGCCTTGGTCCAGAGTTGCGTCTGAACAGAAGATCCTGTCTTGTCAGGTCCTGCTTGCTCTGGGCTCCACACTCTCGTTGGCCACCCCTGCTTTAGGTGTCTCTTGCTGGAACTCTGCCTGCCTTTTGTAGGTCAGCTCACACAAGTGAGGAACCTCCCCTCCATGTTGCTGCTACTTTTTGCACTGTGTCTGTCTGCTCTGCATGTCTCCTGTCAGGCAGAGGCCTCCTCAGGACTGGTGAAACTGTGTGGTGCGGGAGAAAGACGGACCCCCTGGGGAACTGAGAGGAGACCTTGGTTGTGAGCAGGCGGGGCACCAAAGCACGGTGCCTACCCTTAACCGTCCATCCTGCTCCTGCCCTGGTGGCCCCCCCCTCCCCAGCACTGGATCTTGAGGATAAAGAGAAGCAGCCTGGCCTTTGGTCTCAAGCGGCGGGCGAAGAGGTTTCTCTGTTGATGGACATGTGATCCGAGCTTCAGGAAATGTGTTTCATCACCACGAGGCTGCAGGGGAACTGGGGGAGCATGCTTGGGGGGCAGCAGGCTGCCAGCTGAGAGCCCTATCTGTTGCTGTCTAGAAACCCCAAGCCCAGGGCTGGTCCTTGATAAGTAGGCACTGGTTGCCAGAGGGCAGTGAGGGAATAAAGGGGAAACTGTGGTCAGGCAGCGAGCTCGTATCATGGGGACATGGCAAGCAACTGTCACAGTGATGGCATGGTGGAGTCACCCTCTGCTAGATCATCAGGGTACCAGATACCTTAAGCAAACAAGCTGACGACCCTTCCCAGAATTCTTTTCGCACCTCTGTGGGGTCTGGTCACACTTGGGCGAGTGCCAGAGTAGTGGGACTGGGAGATGATGATGGATGCAGAAGTCCGGCTATACTCTAAATGGAACCTCAGCCAGCCCTCCCTACTGAGGTGGGGCTCCTGCCAGCCCTCTCTCTGAGTCTACCTGGATTTTACTGGGTCTCGAGGGACTCCTCCCATCTCAGAATGGAGCCTGATGTCATCTGGCCAGAGGTAGAGGCTCAGTGGGCGACCACACAGTTTGATGTTTCCTGGCCCAGAAACTGCTCGAGTTCCCAGGGTGACACCCAGGATCTGCCAGCATGGTGTCCTTGGGTATGGCTAGAAATAACAGAAGTACTAGGCAGAGAGGAGGCTTGTACAAAGGTTTGGAATGTGTGGGTGTGGACAGGAGAGCCGAGCCACAGTCATTGCGGAACTGAAGGGAGGTCAAAGGGCCTCGTCGGAAATGAGAAAAGTCCCAGGTGAGAGGAAGGGGCACAGCAGAAGGGAAGCCTAGCTGGACTCTCGCTTTTCCTTCATCAAAGAGAAACAAGAAAACGGTTTGAAGCCGTGTGTGCAGATGCATGTTTGTGACAGTGACCCGCATGTGCTTATGTGTACGTGTGTCTGTATGTCTGTGCATGTGTGCATGTGTATGTAAGTAGCAGTGAAGATGTTCCAGGGGATGGGGTAGGTTCGGGTCTGTGTGCAGTTCCACATGGTATCCTGGAATCCTCAAAGCAAGGTGGCCACGGACAGGAGGGCCCAGCTGCGGAGCAGTGGCGAAGAAAGGGGCTGGGGAAACCAGCCAGCGTATTATCTCACACTTACATATGAAGCTGTGGCTCGGAGCTCGGAGCTCGGTCTGTCTGTGCATTGGCTAAGGCAAAGACCAGGTCCCTAAATTTACTCGGGGAAAGACAACAGGAGTCAGACCATAGACAGGGCATAAACAACAGCAAGGGACGAGGTGGCAAAGTTTATTGTAAAAATGGAGCTCCCGTTAGGAGGGGAAGGTCAAAGGTGGAGCGCACAGGCAGCCAGTCTGCAAAGGTGGGCAAGGCTGGCCTCCTAGCGGGTGAGACGTGACTGCAAGCCAGTGGTAGAGGAGCAGGCAGGTAGGCATCTGAAGACGAGGGAGATGCTGGTGAAGGCTGAGGTACCCGTGCGAGGGGCTGGAAGGACAGCCAAAGTGATGGTCCAATGGCAAGTCAAAAGCCAACTAGGGCTGGGATGATACCACTGGGTTAGAACAGCCTGCGAAAAGCTCCTGTGTACAGACTCCAGGTGAGAGGGCCAGGATGTGGAGGGGGGGCAAGCGGATGTGACAGGTATACATTGCAGGTGGTTCTCTAAGATGAGCCGCAGGGCAGTGATGGAGTGGGGGGCTGGGTGGGAGTAGGGAGGGGATGGGGCGTCCCAAGGACTGTCTGTCCAGCAAGGCTGAGAGGTAGGGCCACTATCGGAGAAGAGATGCTGAGAGAAAAATGGTAGGCACAGGGTCAACAGTCAACTCTCTTTGGAGTGTGGGACCTCAGTACAGCTGTGTGGACTGTATCCGTCAGTCAGTATTGGCAAGTCCGTCCCAGCCCTCCGTCAGATGCATGCAGCTGGAGGCATGTAGAACGTGATGACTCTGTCCTTGCCCGGCAGTTTGGGGCAGCTAGTTTTCTTTGCCTCCCCCCCCCCCCAGCTCTTTACAAGCTCCACGCTGGCCTCGATCACGCCACTGTGCAAAGACTCAGTGCTCAGTGCGCAAACCCTGACCCCACCCAGGGAATCCTCTACTAGAAGTCCGCGTTCCTTCCAGTTCCAAAGCCAGAACTGTCAGTCCATGCTCGGACTCTATCACAAGTACCAACCGTCTTCTTTAAGACCCTCCATACCTGCCTGAGTCTAGAGCGGCGGTTCTCAACCCATGGGTTGAGACCCCTTTTGGGGGGGGGTCACATGTCGGATATCCTACATATCAGATATTTATATTATGATTCATAACAGTAGCAAAATTACAGTTATCAAGTAGCAACTAAATAATTTTATGGCTGGGCGGTTACCATGACATGAAGAACTTTATTAAAAGTTCGCGGCATTAGGAAGGTTAAGAACCACTGGTCTGGAGTGTCTGACCCTTGTATCTACTCACTACTTGAGCAGCCTACCTTCACTGTACGCTGCCCCTTCCTAAATACGACCCTCTCTGTCCTGGAAAAGATATCAAGTGACAACCCCGAGCCAGGCCAGAGACATAGACAGTGTCACTTCTCTAAGGATCTTCGCATCTTGGACACCCTCTATACCAGTTACCGCCGCTCTCCTTGGTCTATCCCTATAGCTCACAGTCCCTGGAGGCTTGACACATTCCCTCCGAGGCAGAGGACTGGGACAGTACAACACCGATACCCATGGCTGCCAGAACCCACTGGGACAGCGCTGGGTTGTGCCAGCTTCTGGTCTGTATCTACCCCTGGCTGTCCCCCCAAACTCCTCTCTCAGGACCTCCTCTGCAACGGTCAGTGAGCTGGCCCCTCAAAGAGCACTGGAAAGGCAGATCGGACCCAAGTCACCGAGTGTCTTTGTCCAAGCTAGGTGATGTTTCAAGGTTTTTAGCTCTTAGCTATTGCTCTGACCTCTTGGCTTTCTTCTTTGCATTGGTTCTGTGTTTCTTATTGAATAAGACGGTTACTTCTACAAGGTGACTCCAGAGTAGGAAGGTATCTATATCGGCTTACAGGCCAGGATCCCTCACTACCACGTCCTAGTTTCTCACAGACAAGCAGCCTGGCCCCTACCTGTCTAGATCCCTGGCTACCTGCTACCATCCTTGCTAGTCCCTCAGGAAGGCCTGCCTCGTGCTGAACCTAGAACACCAGAAAGGATGATCCAGGACAGCAGTAGATTTGCACAGACACTCCCTCTCAACACAGAGCTACTTGCTGGGGAGATATGTAGGCCCCCTGAGGGTTTACACTCAGGCTGAATGGGTGGAGAAATGGTCATGCCCGAGACCCAAGACTGTTAGCTATGGTGAGTAGAACCCCAAAAGGTGGTGGGTAGTCAAAGCCCAGGATACATCAAAGCAGTGAGGCTGCATCCTGACACACAGCTGGGCTACTCAATGTCCCCAAATACCACACACCTTGAGTGCATGAGGAGTCCCACTGTCTTGTACCCCAGGCAAAAAAATCTGGCCTGGGGTGTCTCCAGTCTCTGTGTGGGGGGCATCAGCGTATGTGGTTACAGGTCTTGAGGTAGAATCAAGAGTCCCTATCACGGAGTCCTTTCTAACCTATGGGAGCTACTCTGGGGTTGCTTGTACCTGCCTGACGCTGGCCTGTTCTGAAGTTCTCCACGAAGGCCAAGTGGACCCCAAGTGGGGATGAACCTCAGCACTGCCCCTACCCTCCACCCCACTTTTTCAGTCACCTTCCGCCCTGACAGTGACAGCTCTTCTACCTCCTATGTTCCCTTGGCACCCATCAACCATGCTGTCACGTGGAGGGGGCGGAGGGGCAGCCGGCCCAGCGGTGGCAAGCTGAGCTCACCAGGCCCTTCTTTCACATCAGGCTGTCAGGTAAAAGGGACAAAGTTTCAGCTCTGCAGCCATCCCATATCTCAGTCTGCAAGGACTAGCAGGGACAGGGCCTCTGAGGTTCCCTGGGGCCCGCACCTGGGCAGTTCACACACTGCTGGCCTTTGGTTGCCCAACTCACTAGCCAGGAGGCTTCCCCAGGCCAACAGAGCTCATTCGTTTCTTTTCATGAGTTCTCAGCTGGGCGTGGTGGTGCACATGCCATGAATGGATTCTTCATGAATCCATTTCACTTGTGTGTGTTCTTGAATAGTGGGGGTGGGGGGGAGGCAGCTTTGGGCTAGCCTCAGGGAGTTTCTGTCCCAAGGAAGTCAAGACAGTGGCCTTGGGGAGAAGGTATTGTAGCCAAGCCAGGGCTTCATTGCGTAGTCTACAGCAGTGGCATGCCTCCTTGGGCAGCTGGAGCCACCAGGGTAAGCAGGGCCCAGAAGTCTGTGGCTACAGACACATGGTCCCAGCACCCAGGAGGATGAGGCAGGAGGATCATGGGTTCTGGGCCAGCTTGAGCTATATAGTGAGCCCTGTCTCAAAATGAACGAATCCATGAATGAATACACCAAGATTTAAATATGGACCCTCTCGCTTACTCCTGGAACTGAAGTCCCCGAGTGGACACCCACCATGACTTTATTTTAGTAACAGAAGAAAATGGAAAAGCTTGTGCCTGTGGCTGCCACTGATAACCAGTTTCCTGCCCTCTTAATTCGGAAACATTTTTTCCTGCCTCTTCACGCCTGCCTTACTAGACGCGTGCTCTTTGCTTCAGCTGAAACTGCTGTGGGATGTTCTGTATGGCAAATGTGTTGCTAATAAAGCACTGATTGGCCAGTGGCTAGGCAGGAAGTAGGCGGGACTAACAGAGAGAATTAAAAGAGCAGGAAGGCAGAAGGAGACTGCCTGCCTGCCTGCCAGCCAGCAACCGCCAGGACAAGCAGCATGTGAAGATACCGGTAAGCCACGAGCCATGTGGCAAGGTATAGATTTATGGAAATGGATAACTTAAGATATAAGGACAGTTAGCAAGAAGCCTGCCACGGCCATACAGTTTATAAGCAATAGAAGTCTCTGTGTTTCCTTGGTTGGGTCTGAGCGGCTGTGGGACTGGCAGGTGAAAGAGATTTATCCAGACTGTGGGCCAGGCAGGAAAACTCTAGCTACATGAAACACTGTACGTTCCTCTCTCTGCTGCTGAAGCGGAGCAGCTCTTGTTAGGTTTGTCCAAAGCCAGGCCCGGACTACAGGAGGAGTCTTCTTCATGCTGTCTGGCCCTCTAGCCGGCTCTATTTCCCTTCTCTGTCCATCTCAGCCTTCTTCGCCCAATACAAAGTAGAGCCCAGAAGCCAAGACCCCATGGCTATGGACTTGTTCTCCTTGGCCAGATCTGTATGCAATCTTGTCCCCACCTGTTACTGTAAATGCCTGGTCACAGTCCGGGGTGAGTCCATTTCATCTGTGTGTGTTCTTGAACAGTGGAGGGCAGCTTTGGGCTGGCCTCTGGGAGTGTCTGTCCCAGGGAAGACAAGACAGTAGCCTTGGGGAGAAGGTACTGGAACCAAGCCAGGGCTTCATGGGCGTAGTCTACGGCGGCAGCAGCATGCCTCCTTGGGCAGCTCGAGCCACCAGGGGAAGCAGGTATTTAGGGAAACTGAGCCCAGAAGCCTGTGGCCACAGACACTTGGTAGATAGCTACACTCCTATCCCACACCTGCTTGCTCTCATCTATGCCTGCACATGTGTAAGAGTAAACACAGGGGTTGGCCCATGACTCTGGAGAAGTTTAAAGGAAGGAGGTGAGTTCCTCAAGGGAGTCTACAGAACTCAGCTTTAATCAACCCCCCCGCCCCGGCGTCTGTACCCCATGCTGTATTCCTAATCTGGCCACATCCGGGTATAACTTGCTACAATGTTTTTCTTGAAATGGATTTATACACACACACACACACACACACACACACACACACACACACACACACACACACACACACAATCCTACT
>CABHPP010146353.1:51012-64170 GCA_902168425.1 Peromyscus attwateri
AAACAGTGAGGATTAGTGCCTGCTGGATTGGGGACCGCCGCTGCACCGGCACCAAACTGGGATTCTCTCCGCGAAGGAAAAGGACTGTGAGATGTAAAAGGATTACCTTCCTCACAAGAAAGGCTAGCACAGGACCTGCTGTGGTTTGGTGGCCACTCTGTCTCTTGCTCAGAGGAGATGCTGGGTTCTGGAGCCCCCGTTTTCCGGGAATGCAAATGGGATGTACAGAAGGACCTCTCTGCTGGGACCGCTCATGGGAGCAGACTACCAGGCTGTGGCATCCACACTGCACTCCTTGTCTTTAGGCCAGAGACTCCTCTTCCTCCCTCTCCTACCCAGTTGCACTTGAGCGTTTAGCAAGACATCCTCTACCGCTTTGCTCAGCATCTTAGATCTGGGCCTGGGCCTGAGGCTCTCTGCTTTCAAATCCATGTGGCAAGTAAGCAACACATCCTCTCTGCCGTCTCAGACTTGAGCCCCAGTATGCACCGCTCTGCTCCAAGCAGCGGGACACGGGGAAGACAAGCTGAGTTTGTGTCCCGAGGGGGAGCTCCTGTTGTGGTTGGAAGATAACCAGACCGTTCCTGACACAGACCAGCACTGCAGTGGTCGGGACACGATGAAGGACGGAGAACAGCCCTGGTGAAGAATGGCTGAAAGCAGAACATCCCAAGCTGACCTCACAGTAAAAGGGGGCTTGCTGGCAATCTGGAGGTTACACCCACACCTCAGAGGTAGGGCTCAAAGTCTGGGAGCCCTCTGAAAGGTCAGGGGCTCTTGAAGAGGCTAATGCCAGGGGTAGGAAACTGTGCTGGACAGGGTGAGTGCTCTTGGGCAGGGCTGTGCAGCAGTGGATGCCACGTGGGACGCCACAGGTGTCACCAGGCTCCCAGAGCAGCTGCTCCCCTGGATTTGGAAGAGGCACTTCCGTATCCCGGCCCCTCCACACTGCAGTGTAAGATGTGAAGCGGACACTCCGTTGGGAAGGCTGAGCAGAGTCAGTACGTGTGCTGGAGAGTGAGTGGAGCTGGAGCTGGACCCACACTCATCTGGATGACAGGGGCACGTTTCCTTCCAGCTGAAATGTCCCTTCTGAACAGTGCCTGTTCAGCTCTCACTGAGCTTCAGGATTAAGGGCAGCTCTCGAGCCCACTACCGCGGGGTGCCAGTGAGTGTGTGGGGTACAGTGTGTGCACCCAAACCCTGCTCTGGCTTCCTCTGTGCCTCTTCCCTCACCCAGTGTGACTACAGGGAAGGTCTGATAGTTCATTAAGGTGTTTGACACAACATGTATTTTGGGACCAAAAGCCCCATCTTCCCAAAAGAGAAAAAAAAAAAAAAAAAAAAACAGACAAAAAACAAAAACAATCCTCTGTTTGACACTGGACAAAGACAGAGTAGGCAATTCCTCCAAGGAACTGCTCTTGTGGGAAGAGAGCTCAACCACCCCTTCCTTCCTGTTAACCCTACCCCCCCACCCTCCCACCCCCACCCTACCCCACCCCACCCCCACTCCGCAAAAGAGAAAAAGTTTCTGCCTCCCGGGTTCTATTTCACACCCTTCAGGCCCACAGTGCCTATCACACATGACATTTTCCAGATCGCTTTTGAAAGTGCAGTGTGAGGCTGGCTCTGTGGTAGTACTGGATCTTGCCCCAGGAAGGAAGGGCAGACTGGCCCTCCCTTGGCCTCAGGGCTCCTGGGTCCCGCCATGGGACCCTTCCTGACTACACTGTGAGCGTGGTCTCCCCTGAGATCCCCACTGTAGGCTTATCTGGGCTTCTGTTCTACCCCCCACCCTGCAACTGCCAGCTCTACTTCCTTCAAAGCAGGTGCTCTGTGAAAAGATTTGCAGAACAGATGGATGGATAGATGGTCCAATACCGAAAGATGTTTGCACAGAGCTCGAAGCTTCCCAGCGCTCCCTTTGGAGTACGTTACCTAAAGTGACCTCGCTTAGGAGCCTGTGGTGGAGGGGGGGGAGTCACACACCAACAGTCATATGGACCTCGGGCCCTGAGGTCTCTGCTGGCCCACGGACCCTCCTGAGTGTTCTAGGACCTAGTTCTGTTGAGATTCCAGGGTCCCTCCATCTGCCTCCCTGACTTTTTGGCTCCTGTTTTCCATATATCCCCCTTAGATGGGTATCTCATCATCCTTCCCGAACAGGTGACCCATCCAGACTTAGAAGTTTCTAGTTCCCTCTTCCATGTTGGCAGGAGTCCTCCTCCTGGGGCTTCTGCCCTTCGCTCTCCTACCATCGAGCCCTCCCTGCCCGAGCTAATTACTTACTACACACTCTGTACCAGGCACGTCCTCATCCTGTGCCCTCTTCTCTCTGGTTCCTGGGCCCTCGCACCGTATTCTCTTCCTGAATCTCTAGCCCTTAACTGGTGTCTTTTCCTCCTGGTCCCTGTTGCAGTCCTCACTTACATTCTCTCTCCAGCCCCCCCCCCCACCAGCCCTGCGTTCTCTGCCCCACCCCCTTATCCCATTCTCCTCTCACCGTCCTGGCCTACGACCGGTTCTCCAGCCTTTGTCCTTCCTGCCCACGTCCTCTCCCTCCTGGTCACTGTCTAAACTCCCTCTCTTCCTGGTTCCTGGACCTCTGTCCCACTTTCCACACCAGAAGCGTCTCTTCCCTTCAGGTTGTCCCTCTACTGACCCTGGCGACTTCTAAGAACCCGTTGTCTCTCCTGTCTTGGAGAAAGGGGCTTTCAAGTTGGCCTTTCCTGGGAGCTCTTACAGATTACCAAGCAGTCCCCTCTCACCCTTGGTCTGTCTCTTGTGACTTTACGTCTGCTGTACACCACAGCTTACATCTTCTCAAGCAGAACCGCATCCCCCTATGCAAATGAACAACAGACACCCGCAACCAACTTTAAATGTGATAAATTATTAAGATGCATTTCTAATACCCATTAATCACCAAACACTGGTATCGAAGATGGGGCTGTTGGCTTGCTGCTTTAATGAGAAGTGATTTATAGAGAATGCTAAGGAACAAAAGCGAAGCACTTTGAATGTTTTCCTCGTCACTTAATACAGATAGGAGTACATTCCCATGCTACAGTGCAGAGGGGCTGAGCTCTTCCCCGAAGCAGCTCAGGCTCACGTTCTGGAACTGCCAGCAGTGTCTTTGCTTAACCACAGCAGCACACCTTACCTGACACTCAGTGTGCTTTCTCCAACCCCAGTGTGTGGAGAAAGCAGCTGCTATTCAAAGCCTAGGTGGTTATGACTCCCCGTGCCCAAACTTAAATGGTCTTACTCACACTGACCCCAAACTACACCCAGCTTTTGGGGACTTACAAGCCAGCCACTGTGACTTCTACAGAAGCCCCCTTGATGTTCATCTTCTATTCGTTTCTGTAATATTCAAGGATGTAATTATACTAAGGACAACTGGTATAAACAAGTTTGGGACAGACACGGCCGACTCCCAGGGGTGGGCAAACAAGTGCTCGGGGTGCTTGAGGACTACCCACTGCTCTGGGAGCAGCCGTGGCCACAGGCCAGCACAGCCTGCTTCACAGGGAGACTGGAGAACTCCCATACACTCGGGGAGCAGATGACAGAGCAGGGGGGAAAGGGCCCTGCTCACCAGTTTTCTGGAAAGGCTTGCAAATGACTTTGCATTTCATTTATCACAAACCCTGCAAGTGTCTGAAAAATGACAGAAAATGCAGGGTGTTGCTGATTTGGCTTAGGAGAACATGACTATGTATTTTTGCAAACCAAGTCACTAGGGCCCTGGCCACTGGGTTAGCTTTTCCATGTTGCCCCCGTGACCTTCCTGACTTGGAAAACTGGCAGCAGGTTCTCCTTCTTTGCCACCTCCAAGTGCTTGCTCTCTGTCTGTCTGTCTCTCATTCTCTCTCTCTGTCCCTTTGTCTCTCTGTCTGTCTGTCTGTCTTTCAGCTAGAATCCAAGTAGATATTAGGAAGTACAGGAATATATATACAGTGACCCCCCTTCCCCTACACGACCCCTAGCCCAACCCATGGCTCCGCTATAGCTAGGTGGGTCACAGTGGCCTGTCACTGTCCTACTGCTGAAGGAAGGTGAGATCACTGGAGAGGCCCTCTCCTGTATCCCCGTGACTCTGGCCAGCCACATGTGTAATCTTCTGGCCCACAGCCACCAAGGCTGACCAGACAAGAGGTGATAGCTTCACTGAGAACACTGACTCAGAAGGAAACCTGGCCAGGACTGAAGGGGTAAAAATGAAGAATTAGACCTATGGAGGAGAAGAGAAAAAGAAGAAAAGAAAAAAAGAAAGAAAGAAAAGGAAAAGACAGCCAAGAGGCAGGGCCTTTGATGCGAGCCACATTAAATAGTGTGCTGCCTGGGGGAGCTGTGGCCTGGCCAAGGTTCACTGCTGGTTGAATTAGGTCCTTGGGTTGGGGAGATAACCTGATGTCGCTATACTGGATGTCTGCAGATTCCTGCCCTTGTCTGAGACATCCATAGTCTAACCCCGCTTCCGGAAGCTCTCCAAATGAGTTCTTGAGGCCTGGCTCCTGCCTGAGGCCCCTTTCTTCTCTTTGTTGTTTGGAAGGTGAGGTGTGCCTCCTCTCTACCCGCTTCCCCTTCCTTCCTTGCTCTGTCCCACAGTCCTCTTCTGGACCCGCCTACGCTTACACTTGTGTTCCGACTCAGTTCACACAGCCAGTGTCATCCCAGTGCAGATTCTGGGATCCTCCTCAGGTCTGAGAAGGGCCCAGAAACGTGCACTCCGTCAGTGCTGAGGTCTGCCTGGGGCTAGCTGCCTGGGGCCTCTGCATCTGTTCTTCAGCCAGCACTAGGTCCCTCCTGTGAGCACCTACACTTGCAGGTAGTCCTGAACCTTGATGATAACAATCTTGGTGAGGTCCTTAAGAGGCGGACTCTAGCTGGGCGTGGTAAACACACACCTTCATTCCCAGCACTTGGGAGGCAGGGGCAGATGAAGCTCTTGAGTTCGAGGCCAGTCTGATCTCCATAGCAAGTTCCAGGACAGTCAGGGCTACAAGGGAAACCCTGTCCTGAAAAACCAAAACCCAAACCAAAAGAGAGGCCGAGGCCGAGTGGACTGTTTTTACACTATGACCAGCAGAAGGAGAACACCCAGGAGAAACTCTGAGGGGGGTGGGGGGAAGGTGCTCAGGACAGGATCAGGGAAGAAGCTAAGTCCTGTGAAGGTCCATTGGGCTCACCACACACGGGGAGCCCGGGAGGGAGAAGAGCCCCACTGCTGTGCACTTTGAGGGAGAGGCAGATCAACACAAGCATTTCCCTCCCCCCCCCCCCCAAAAAAGAGGGCTCCACGGCCCTGCGGCAGACAACAATGGGTGTGGGACAACAGTAGGTGACAGCGTAGCCATAGGAACAAGAGGTCCTGGGAGCGCTGTGTCATGCACAACGTGTTCGTATACTTTCCGGGTACTCCCTTTCTAACGGGGCACCTCGGGCCAGGCCCAGGCCCCTCTGCTATCCTTCCAACTCCATCTATAACCGGGTCATGGAGCTGAACCCACTCAGTCTGCCACCTGCTCACAGGCGCCCCTGATGTCACCGGCCCCATGGACTTGGTGCTCCACTGGCAGCTAAGGGTTTCTTCTTAGACATAAGGCAGCTGGTATCTCTCTCTTGTGCCTGAAGCCTTCTTTCTGTCCCTTGTCATTTTTAGTTCAGAGCTGGGGTCGTGGTCCTGCCGGGGGGGGGGGGGGGGGGGGCGGGGCTCCGGTGGGGCACACTCTCCACCTGCCCCCCCCCCCCCACCCCCTCCTTAGCTCATCTCCCCGGTAATCTCTATCACACAGGGATCCCTCTCAACTCAGGACAACTGCACCCTCCATCTCTCCTCTGTCAAAGTCTGTGAAATTTTGTCCAGAGACGTCTTACATCCAGTGGGTCAGATGTCTCTTCCCTGCCAGTCACATTTACAAGCAAAACCAATCACCCTGACCCGAGGATCCAAGTCTCACCTCACAGTACTGTTTCTTTCTAGAACAACATGTCACTGCGGAGCTCACGTACAGTGGGTTACTATACTCTTCCCTATCATGACCGACAACGTAAGCAGCACGGAGTGACTGGGCGAGGGATGGGAGAAGGGACATCCGAACACCCCTTCCCCTGGGTGGCAATGCTGCCCTGCCGAGAAGTCACCAGGTCACCAGAGTCTGGGACATCCTCTATCTTGTAAATTTTGGGGGGCTGGGTTTCTGTTGTTTCCTTCCCTATATACACCCCACGCTGCTCCGAAGCCCCCCAACAGGCCTATTCTCCTTCCTTCAGCACTGACCTTCTTCCTGTGCCAGTGATGGAGACATATCTGAGCCCTAGAGGCTAAGGGCCAGGGGCTGGAATGCATCCTGACCCAGAACATACCCATAATCTAATACCAAGGGTGTGTGTGGGGTGATCAAGGAATCCCAGGAGCTGGGGCAGGGAAGCGATATATATTCAGGAGGCTCCCTGGAAAAGGCAGGTGGAATTGGGGAACAGGAGTGGCCCCACCAATGCCTCTGTGCAGTCCCAGCCACAGGGCAGGGCAGGCTGGCAATGTGCGTGTGTGTGAGTGTGTGTGTGTGTGTGTGTGTGTGTGTGTGTGTGTGTGTGTGCATGGTGTTATCGCAGAGGAAATCGATGCCTGGCACCAGCCCAGTGTTTAAGGGAAATGAATAGATTTTGGCCGAGGACAAAGAGAGTTTGATTAATCAGAAATTGGATAATAGAGGCAACACTCTAATTATTTTTCTTCCCAGCATTTATCAAGAAATATGTTTGCAGTGCATATCAGAGGTAACAGAGTGGGTGAGGGGGGCAGCTCTGCTGCAGTGAATGTCTGGCTGAGGGACAGGCCATCTGCACCCAGACTCACTGGCAGGGATGGACGTAAGGCTCCCGGAAGCCAGTCCACAGGGTAGTCAGAGACAAGAGGGGCAGGTGCACAGGTCTGAGCACACACACGCTTGGGACAACTGAGGCCAATGAGGACATGCTGCGAAGAGTGAAGTCGGGGGAGAGGGAGGCACAGGGGCAGGTCATCCGTCAGCACAAACCCCCACCCTCACATACAGACTACTGGTTTCCTGTCCCAGAGCGCCCCCCCCACCTCCCTTCACCCGGCTCTGCCCACCCAACCCCAGCATGGGTGCAGGGCAGAGGGGCACACACTACCATTTTGGGTCAAGCTGTTTCTCATGGAGTTCTAGGACCTGCCGAAGCCAGGGCAAAGGTTCTAAGTCCACCTTGCCAACCCTCATCTAGGAGAACCCTAGGGATCCCCCCAGCTGCTTGGAGGGGTTTCCCATTTTCACCCCTGGTGGACCATTGCATGGGTCAGGTGGGAGCACTGAGTGTCTCAGAGTCTAGGGCTCACACACCTTGCCATTCTCTGGTCACTTGGCCTTCTCCCATGTTATCCCTACTCCTGCAATACCTCTGTGGAAATCCACAGTTTAGATGATCCACCATTTTCATCCGGTCCACTCAAACAGGCAGCCTTCTTGGGGTTCCACACTGGAATGAGATCTATGCCCTGGAGGAACCTTGGCCTTGCTAAGTGGCCTCTCTCATCCACTCGCTCATCCATTCATTCGCACGGTCCACACAGTGAGGCTGCTATGGGGCGGGGAGGAGTCAAGACATAGGTTGACAGAAGGGACCATCAACAATGGCCAAGCTGCTTCTGAGACTCCAGATGTCAATGACAAGGGTGCTGAGGAGAGCGATGAGTCCTTCCCTCTGTGTGTGTGTGTGTGTGTGTGTGTGTGTGTGTGTGTGTGTGTGTGACACACTCCCAAGTAAGGAGATATGGGGACGAGCTAAAGCTGATGGGCAACAGGCAGGCTGTAATAGTGGGCTGGCTGCTGGCAAGCACATTTCAACCCCGCCAGGTGAACTTCTTACAGGTTATCACTAACCGACCATGACTGCTTCCCTCTGAGCTACAACACAGCCTTAGAGTCCTCTTGGCCACAGTGTGCTTTAGGCGGCCACTCTGAATCTGGAATAAGAAATGAAAACTTTCTGCGCTCTTGACTCAGCCCAGAGCCTCCGACTTAACAACGAGGAGGGCTGGCTGGCGTGGCAGCTCAGCTGTAGAGTGCTTGACTGGTACGTGCCAAGGCTTAGCATGTGCACAGTACCGCTCGCACTGCAGATAAAACAAAACAAAACCGTGAGCAAACAAAGAGTAAAGGTAGCCAGGCGGCGCTGGCACACACCTTTAATCCCAGCACCCGGGAGGCAGAGCCAGGCGGATCTCTGTGAGTTCGAGGCCAGCCTGGGCTACAGAGCAAGATCCAGGACAGGCACCAGAACGACATAGAGAAACCCTGTCTCAAAAAAACCAAAGCAAACAAACAAATAAATAAGTAAAATAAAGGTAGTGAAATTAAGGTGGGGTGGGGGTGGGGGTAAGGGGATAGGAGTGTCTCGGGATTCTCTTGCTAAGAGCAGCCCTGCTGACCTGACCCGATAGGCTGTTTCCAGATCTGAGATACTGACTGTGCTGCTCTCCTCCCATCAGGATCTTGTTCCGTCCCCTTAGGGCCATTTCCCCACGGGTTCACCTCTTGTGTGCCACTACCATGTAAATTCCACCGCCTCCTTTGATCAAGGTGCCACCAAGGCACACCTCCACATCGCCATGGGGCCCGGTGTCAGGTGAGGCGTCTGGCTCAGTGTCAGAAGCCAGGCAACTGACCCGAGTCCTGGCCGGGACGTGAACCCCGGCCAGGTCGGCCGGGGCCCGGTTGGTGGTTTGTGATGGGCAGTTAAACCTAAGATGCAAAGGCATCTCTCTCAGGAGCAAAGGGCTAAGCTGGGGCCACCATTCTCCACACCAGTCGGCACATGGCAACCCTCTGCAAGAAAGGGACTCAAAGGGATGGTATGAGGTGCACCCGCTTACCGAAGGTTGGTCCTCAAGAACAGACTCCCCGGGTGTCGTTTTTCTCATAGGCGGACCCCCCCCCCCCAAAAAAAAAAAGTCTGTGCCTCATACATCTTTCATTCAGGCCCAAGAAACAATAAACAAACAGCAAGCAAAGGAGACCAACAAGTCAGACCGTGGTGACCGACAGGGGGGATGTGGGAGGGCCGCAGACGCACCCCTGGGATGTGAGTAAGGTTAGAGTGAGGTCCCAGGGAGACTCAAGGAAGCATGGAGTCAGAGATGTGAAAAGCCTCTCGGTATGGAGCCCCGTGTGAGAACAGCCACTGCGAAGCCCGCTCTGCCCCGTGGAGAAACCTGGCCTGCAGTGTGGATGCCGGGAGTCAAACAGCCCTGCCGTTAGAGGAGAGCGGCTCATTTTAGGCAGGATCCGAGACAGCAGAAAGATGGAGGGTGAGGCCGGCCGGCCGGCGTCCATGCTCCCTGTACCGAGTGCCCCACCCGTCGGCAGACCCTCCCTCTGTTCCCTGCAGGGGATGAGCCCTGGCGTTAGCCTACAAGGGATCTATCTCGCAGTCCACTTTCTTCTCTCGTCCCTTTAGAGAGAAGGAAACTGAGGCCCGAAGGAGTGAAGAGATGAAAGGAACTAAGCCCAATCCCGGAGCTGCACACTCCTCACCAGCCATGGAACCAGAACAAAAGGGCTGGAAGGGAAATGCCCAGGTCCCCAGGTCCGGTCAGGTGGCCTTCAGCATGCTCCCTGTGACCAACTGGGGAATAAAGCCAGTCTGCCGAGGAGGAAGCTGAGCTATTCCCATGCTGCTGAGAATCCCAGGTTCCTTAATGCCCTCCCTGAGCCTGGCTTGTCAGGTGCAGTGGCTTCCAGGGTCTACTGAGGCACTGAAGACAGCCAGCGCCCCCTGGCCCTCGTCAGGTCTTAGTCTCTTCAACTAAAACGGAGATAGATAAAAAACTGACCCCTCCTCCTCAGCACTGACTGTGAGGGGATACGAAACATTTCCTGCCCCCTGGAAGGCAGGTGGCCACGAAATGCAGGGCAGGTTTGGTATGTCCTCCTTGGGAATGTCTATGTCTAGACTCTAAGGAAATGTTGAGCATCAGTCTATTACCCCTCCGACCCAACGTAGCAAAGGGCCATGGCTCACAGGAGGACCCTCTCTGAGGGATCAGGATTTAGGCCAGGCCCACTCAGGAATCCTGTCTTGGCCAGTTCTCTACCCCAGGGGCAGGGGTCTCCAACTCAAAGGATTGCTTTGACCACAGCCTGCCCCAGCATGGCCATGGCCACAAGAGCCCCGGGGACAGGATATGCTTCGAGTTGGATTGTTCTAGAAGGAACGTTGGGTTTGACACCAAAGGCCCCTCCCTGCGCTGTGGTTTTTGACAGTCTAGCTTCCTAGCACTTCTTGATGGATTCTCCAGGGACGTCTCTAAAAGAGACGTATACCTTAATTTAGAAGTGAATAACTCAAAACTCTGTGATGTAGCAGGCTTCTGTGGGGGGGGGGGGGGGAAAAAAAAAGACAAACTCACAGAAGTCACTGTACGAAGCTGCCAGCCACACTCGCCCCATGTCCAACCGTGGCTGGGCTTCAAGACGTGTGCCTCCTGACACCTGCCGTCTTGAGTGGCTACCGGCCACCGGGGAACAAAGACGGAGAGGGGTGAAATGATAACGCACAGTGGGGAGCAATTCTTAAATGTGTGGCTTTGGGATCCCTAGCCAGGAGATCACACAGACAAGATCACAGGATAGTTCCGCCCGACCCCACACAGCTTATCTACCCACTCAGGGGAATGGAGAAAGGGGCGGGGGGGGGGGGGGGGGAGGGCAGGAACATCACAGTACAGCTTGTAAGGCCTCTTTCTCTGGCCGCCAGAGCCCCAGCTCTGTTCCCACGGTCCCCATAAGTAGGCCGGCATCATGGGCATACACATAGATGGTTACACAGGGCCCTCGGTCAAGCCTAATGTTAAGCTGTAGCCATTTTGAAATGCCTACCAATTTCTTACCAAGGCCCCCAACTGATTGTGTGGTTTCCAGAGTTTTCCCATGATGTTCCAACCCCAGTGTTTAATGCAGGGACACCCCCACCCCTGGGACGCCTTCTCCAGCTTCCTAAAGGACCATTACAATGGTGTTCCCACCTTCCCCGGTCTGCCAGTTCTTCAACTTTAGCCTCCTCCTCTCAGGTCCTATCCACCCTGGATCTTCAGTGACCTCACTGACCCACAGCTTCCCCAACACTTGGATGCCAAGGACTGCATGCCCTCGCTCTGACCACAATATGGTCAGTACCTGCCAGAGTCTCATCAGGTCCCCAAGTCTCTTCCTCTTGAAGGAGTCTTCACGAGCCTCCTTCCTCACCCAGGGTCAGCTGCATCCGTCTAGATAAAACTCCAGGGCTCCCATCTGACTCATGCCCTCTCGCCCCCTCTTCTACCCATCTTCAGTCCCTGAAATACTGCCTAGCCCCAGGGGGCCTCAGGGTCTCATCCTAGCCCCGTCTATTTTTACTTTACTCAGAATATCATCGCTCTTTGGTAGTGGGGATGGAACCAAGGGCTTCCCATGTTTGACGATTCTCTCCTACTTAGAGCTACACACCCAGCAGAGCGGAGCACTTTTAAAAACTCCAACCAGTCCCAGATCCTCCTCTGTTCTAACCTGCCCAGGTCCTCTGACTCACTGGAGTGTGAGCCTTCCCTGATCCTTCCCTGATCTCGCATGCCTGCACTGGGATCCATCCACCTACCCTTCTCTTTCATGTGTACATATGAGCATGTTTGTATGTATGTGGTGTGGGTACACACACACACACACACACACACACACACACACACACACACACGGAGGTCAGAAGATAACCTCACATGTTGCCTCTCTCTGGGTGCTGTCCACCTTATTTTTGAGAAGGGGTCTCTCGAGGGCCTGGGTCTTGCCTGATTAGGCTACACTGTCTGGTTAGCTAGCCCCAGGGACTTGCATGTTTCTACTCTCCATGCCCAACACTGGAATTACAAGTACGCAGCTTCCCACCTGTTCTTTGTTTTTTTCTGTTATTGTTTATGTGGGTCCCGGGGAGGAGAACTCCAGTCCTCATGCTTGAATGGCAAATGATTTACTGGCTGAGTTATCTTCTCCAGCCCCTCCACTTTGAACTTTTGAGACAAGGTCTTGCTATACAGCTCAGGCTGGCATCAAACTTGCTACCTTCTTGCCTCTTTTCCTGTGCTTCTCCTCCAGTGTGGATACATTAAAGTGGACAGCCGATGTGGGGACCAAGGACAGAGTTGTTAGTTCTTTACAGATGAGGACAAGAAGGGTCTGAACTAGCGGTAACAGGACCAGGGCCTGTCTCCATGGCTTCTGATGCCTACACCGGAGTTCTTGCTTCATGGCTGTAGGTCACTGAGAGCCATGGTGCTCCCGGGCCCTCCTCAGGCTACAGAGAGCACAGTGTGGCCTCTGCTTGCCTGGAGCTAATTTTTGGTGTCTGCCTTGAACACTTTTTATCATGTTCAAGTCAAGCACAGGACTCACAGGCTGCCCCAGGCTTGGATATCCTGGGTTTCCTTCCTGGGGGCTTTGGGAGACCAGTGGGCTATCTGCTTCCTCCAGAGTTTCCATGAGCAAGCCCCAGTCAGTCAGCAGCAGCTAGCACACCTCCGCAGACACCCAGTCTTTTGAGGCGTTTGTGAGGTGGCAAAGGCATGCTCTGTCCTTGCCTCCAGGGGAGGAAGCACGGACGCACACACGCATGCATGCACACAAGCACACTGTCATCCAGGCTCACATACCAGACTACTGAGTAGCTAGACCGAGGATACCTTCTCAAACTATCTGCAAGAAGACTCTTTCCCAGCAGCCTCTACGCAGGGGCCTCTTGGCAGTGATGTCTGTATTCAGCCACCCAGATACTGTTGGACTCACCATAAAATCTCTTGAGGTATAGACTGAGACACTTTTTTTTTTTAAATTCTTAGGAACCAAAAGGTCTAAGAGGTTGGGGACAGAAGAAAGAATCCATTCTTTATGCTTCAAACCCTGAGTTCCATGGCAGGTCCCTGGAATGGGCCAGGCAGGAGGCACAGATCACGGACTCCATGAGGGCAGGCAGGCTGAGCCTCAGCCAACACCGTGTGTGTGTGAGTGTGTGTGTGTGTGTGTGTGTGTGTGTGTGTGTAGGGGGGAGGAGGGGTGTGTGTGTGTGTGTGTGTATGTGTGTGTGTGT
The DNA here is from genome assembly GCA_902168425.1 of Peromyscus attwateri. Lineage (NCBI taxonomy): Eukaryota > Metazoa > Chordata > Mammalia > Rodentia > Cricetidae > Peromyscus > Peromyscus attwateri. The sequence continues at coordinate 64,156 of CABHPP010146353.1, forward strand.
GTATGTGGAGGGGGG
>CABHPP010146354.1:0-46447 GCA_902168425.1 Peromyscus attwateri
GGGGGTCACAGAACCCAGCAGAGTGGATTCAGAAATCGTAAGGGCCAGATACGATGGAAGACACCAAGGAAACAAGGCCTTCTAATCAGAGCAGGAGTGATGCACATATAAACTCATAGAGACTGTGGCAGTATGCACAAGGCCTGCTGGCCTCTTCCAGATAGTGTCCCAGTGCTGATAGGAGACATGGACAGAAGCTCCCATCCTTAACCTAGAAGCTATCACTAATGGATAGTTCTTTCCAGTGGAGTTTCACTCTTAAAGGCAAACCCCATGTCCAGCAATAGATGGCTAACATGAAACAAACTCAGTGGCATCTTTGAATGTTCTTTGTCTCATAAGATTTTATCAGGGTTCTTTTCTGTTTTAACCTTGCAGGTTCTTTGCATGTGCATTATGTCCTCCCCTTTTGAGTGTTTGTAGGGTTCCTGTCTGTGCAAACCTATGTCTCTGCATCTATGTGTGCTTCTTGAGATTTCCACCCCCCCACCTTTGGCTGATTATCTTCTGTTTGCTTGTTTGTTTTTTCCTATTCCAGTATATTAAAAAAAATTACCTTATTTTACTATTATTCCTTAGATACCTGTTTGTTTTCTAAGAAGAGACAGAAAGAAGACAGAAAGTGGGGGGAAATGAGGAGGATCTCAGAGGAGCTGGGGGAAAGGAAACCTCAATTAGAATATACTGTATGAAAAAAATCTATTTTCAATAAAAAAGAAATAGGGGGAAAAGAAAGAAAAAAAATTCAATTAAAAGTTTAAAATTTAAGAATTGCTTTCTGTTTCTAAAGGGCTTCTGCCTCCTTTTTGCGACTTTCATTTTATTCCTGTATTGTTTTCTTGATTTATTGAGTTTTCTATCTATGGTCTCAGTTGACTGACCTTTATAGTAATTAATTTCAATTGTTTTTAAAATAATTCATAGGTTTCCATGCCACTTGGGTCAATTATTGGAAAATAGTGCTGCTTTGGTGGTTTCACGTTTCCTCATTTTGTGCAGTTCATAGATTTATCTGCATAAGTAAATATTTGGAAGTTTACCTTTTTCATCTATACTTTACAACCAATTGGCTTCAGTAGAAGAAGCCTCTCCCCCAGTGCTACTGTCCAGTTTAAGCACTTGACTTTGTAGTGGGTAGAGGCCTGAGGGTGGGAAGTGGAAGAGACTGGCCTTCCGGATGAGCATTGCAACTATGTAGCACAGTCATCAGAAGTCTGTCTTGATAAAAAGCCAGTGGTCATCGTTAAAGGACAAAGAAAGTGCCTATGGCAGGAACAAGGGACACTAGACTCCTAGCTCAAGCAGTAATAGTCTCCCTAGTATCTTTTACCATAATAAGGCATGGTGAAGTTCAAGGGACCTCTGTCTGCCCTATCCGTGGGCATCCGGAATATCAGTTCCAGGAGGCAGGCGTAAGTGGACCAGCCTCATCTCTGATATCTAGAGCTCAGAGCCAGCAACCATGGAATGGCTATTATTGTGTCTTTGTGTCTAGATGGGGGGTGAGGGCACAGTAGCATGGTCATCAAGCAGCTCCATCATCTTCAGTTACTGTTAGTAAAGACTGGAAAGTGTGAGCATCTAATCTATAATCGATTGTGCAGTTGAACACTGCTGCTCTTCAGTTTCTCCAGGTAAGCTGCATAGCTCCCTCTTGAAGCCGCACTTTGCTAGACTAAACAGAGTGACACACAGATAGCGTGCTGTTTCCACTACATTTTGTAATGACATCTCCATTCTTCATTTTCATGCTATCTAGGGATTTTTGTACCTTGTTTTTGTTTTGAAACTCTCCAAAAATTCCTTTAATTGGTAGGTTAGGATATTTCTCTGTGTGTGTGTGCATGCGTTTGTGTGTGTATGTGTGTGTGTGTGTGTGTGTGTGTGTGTGTGTGTGTGTGTGTGTGTTGTGGGCATGTATGAAGATGATTAATGAGACCTTACAGCTCTTCTTAATTTTTCTTATTCAATCTTCTTCTTGAAGCTTTTAACAAATATTTGATGTCCAGGCCCTAAGAGCCAGACACTCTGATTCTGAACTCTAATATTATCTCATACAGTGTAATTTTAGAAGCTCTTTAATGTATACAATTTAAAATAATGCCCTAGAATTATGATGATAAGAGAAAGATTAGTGAAACTATAAGTAGAGCGATGTCTGACAATGCTGAGAGACTCATGGTCAACAGAGTTGAAAGCAGACATGAACCAATGCACAAGGAAGAAAACAATTACTATAGTTAATATTTTCCCCAAAGGTTATAAACATATGAATGATGTGACATATTTGTTTGAAATGCAGATATTTTACATCTGATAATTCTGCAAATTAAATGTGTATATGTTAAATAGCATATATCATCAGAAAAGACTTCTAGATGATTCTGAATCAGAAAGCACGAAGATTACACTTTAAAACAAATTAATCGTTTAGGAGATACCTAAAAGGTTGTGGCTAATATTTGAAGGCTATAGGAATCAAAGTCAAATTCTGCTGCATAACACAAAATACTCTGTTACATTCTGAATAATATGCCACTTATGTAACTTAAAGTGAATGCTGGACTCTTTGCAACTGTTCAGAGTTTATATTGGGAAGTGGTCAGGTCTTGTGGCTGGGTTCTTTCTTAAGGACAGAAAATACTATTACTGCTGCTGATGCTGATGCTGCTACTACTACTACTACTATTTTTGATTATAGACTGTGTAATTTTAGTATTATAATAGTATTATAGTAATATAGTAATATTATAATACTAATATTATAATTTAGTATTATAGTAGTATTATAGTAATACTATTACTACTACTACTACTACTACTACTACTACTACTACTACTACCACTACCTCTCTCTCTCTTTAAATTCAGTGGGAAATGACAACTTATTTCACTTAGAGGAATATTAATTCCTCTACACAAGAGTATCATTTTATTTAATCAAAAGTTTAAGTGATTTATTATTTTATATCTGTTTTTCTTAGGTCACTATTTTGATTAATGTTTTACTAAATAGTTTTCACTACTTAAGATTTTCTTAATAGCAGATAGTTTTTTTCTGATTTGATTGTTAGAAAGATTGAAATTCTAATAAGACTTTAGACATATTTTATTTTAGAATATTGGGAAATCAAGGACATATTCAGGTTGTAACCATGCTTCTATGTGACATAGCATTGCTAAATAAGAATATTATTGGTTTTAATAACTACTTCTAGGCTTATGGTAAAATTACACAGTCTATAATCAAAATGTTTATTCACCAAGTCTGTAACAGTTCATTTCCACCTATGAAGGATAGTTTAAAATGTCTTCTGTAGTTCATCTCTTCTTCATTTTAGAAGAAGCTTCCTTACTTTTAAGAGGTATTGGAAGTTATTTTTAATTCACTCTTCTGTGTGGGAAAAGGCCTTTCTAGTAAGATTTTCTTGAGAACAGATGTACTTTGAATTATTTCAATTAAGTACAAATTACTTCCTTCATTAAGGCTTAATCAACCATGTGAGCAAAATAAATTAAGTATGAAGGAAGGAGGGGTCTACCTTTGAGTCAAACTATAATAGCATGCTTAGTCTACCTACAGAAACACAGTTTACATCAGTGAAACACTGGAATAAAATTATATATACCACTTTATCAGCTAGCAGAACTAATTCGTATTTAAAATCTTAGACAGATGATTCACTGTCTATAAAGCACTTCGATGAATTGAATATATCTTCTTGAGTTCTATAAAATATAACTAGGCTTTGCCTACTTGACTAGTCTGTTAACTTCTTCTTAATTAAAAATATTTACAATGAAAAGAAACAGTGAAAGGGGAATAAGTAGACACTAAATGGGATAAAAATATTGAAAAACTCACCAAAATACTAATTACAGAGACTACGAATGATAGACAATAAATGATAAGAAAGCCTTATGGACAAATATTACATTGTTAAAAATTAGATGCTCAGATTCTATATAAGAGTGTGGAAATAGACCAGTGCACAATCAAGCAGCATGCAAGTATTCATTTATCTAACATACATCTTTAGTATATATCATAAGGCCAAGAGGAGACACATACAGCCATGCTAATTTGTTATGCATTTTTATATAGTTTATGATTGCAAGAGGCTGTTAAGTATTTGTACCAGAGACAATATGGGTCACAAAGCCTTAATATTAAACCACAGCTTTTCAAGGACAATTTTGAAAAAACTATTGCAAATCAGCTAGCTTTTCTGCAATTTTAAGTAGAACGAATACCTACCATGGAGGCAAAGCTATGCCTTTTTAATAGAGCCAGCACTACAGGTTCATTTTCCATTTTTCTCTTTGCCTTGTATTAAATACCATTTTCTTCCAATTTTTTGTTTGTCTTTTCCTCAGTTTCTTTAAGGGAAATTTTCATTTCCTCTTTGAAGGCCTCTATCGTCTTCATAAAATTATTTTTAAGGTCACTTTCTTCTGCTTCTTCTGTGTTGTGATGTTCAGGTCTTGCTGTTGTAGATGCTCTAGGTTCTGGTGGTACCATATTGCTCTTTATGTTGTTGTATGTGTTTTTGCATGGGTGTCTACCTATCTCTTCCTCCAATAGGTGCAAGAGGTGTCTGTGCTTGCCATGTTTGTGTCTCAGGGTGCCACTCTTGGTCCAACCTGAGTTCTTGGTCTAATTGGAGCTGGCTGATTCTGTGTCTCTAGAAGCCACTGAGGGGGATGGGCAGATTTGGGGTAGGGAGTGGGTCTTGTAGATTGCAGGGTCTGATGGTGGTGTTGGTGGGGAGGCCTGCCCGCAGGGGTCTTCCCTGATGTCCTGCACTGAGGCAGCCTAAATACTATTCTCACATTGAGTGGGCTTGTGTGCATGTAGACAAATTGCTAAATGGTCTTCTTAAATAAAAACCTGGAGCCAGATATAAGGGTGAAGACCTGAGAGATCAGAGGAATAGGAAAAGCCACAAACTAATCTCACCTCACATACCTCAGTCTCCAAAGATACCTACTTCCTATATACCCACGCCTATACGCCTTTTAATTCTGCTGTATCATTTTCTCTCTCATTACAGCTATGTCACTTCTTCTTCCTGCCCATTTCTGTGACTTCCTGTCTGTCTGTACAGACCGCCAGACCTCCGTGGTTAGTGCTGGGATTAAAAGCATGTGTCTACCACACTTGGCTTTGTTCCCAGTGTGGCTTTGAACTCACAGCAATCCAGACAGATCCCTGCCTCCCAAATGATAGGGTTAAAGGTGTGTGCTACCATTGCCTGACTTCTATGTTTAATATAGTGGCTAGCTTTTTCCTCTGATCCTCAGATAAACTTTATTGGGTTGAACAAATAAAATATCACCACATGTGCATGTCTGTATGGGGCCGTCTTAATTAATATAGTTATGTGACTTCTAGTCCACTATAGGTTATACTATTCCCTAGAAAGGAAGGAAGTCCTGAACTATATCAGTATAGAAATACAGCAGTGATCAATTAAGTAAGCAGCACACAAGTTTTTATTTATCTCTATTGTTGCTATGATGTAACTAGCTGCTTCACATTCCTACCAGTGTGACTTCTCAGTGATTACAAATTATAACCAGGTATCATAGGCTAAATTAAACTATTTACCACCCACCTCCAAGGCTATGGCATTAGTGATATGTCTGGACATATTTGTGAGAGCATTTCCTGTGAAGTTTAACTGAAGGGACAAACCCCTTCTTGAATGTGAACAATACTAACCCATGGTTGGAAGTCGTGGAATTAATAAAAAATAAATAAAAAGTGAAAGCCAACAAAATGCTGGCATTCTTTACAGTCTGCTTTCTTGCCCACTGAAATATGATCAAACTACTGTTGCATGGCTCCATTGCTACATAGGTGCCTAGCATCATGCCGTCTCCAATGATGGACTATATTCCTTAAGAAATATAGGCCCTCTGCATAAGCAAGACAGTTGTGTAGCTTGATCTACTTAAAGGGCACCCTTGCTGTAGGATCAGGATCTATCCGTGGTGCATGAGCTGGCTTTCTGGAGCCCACTACCTATGGTGGGACACCTTGCACAACCTTGATGCAGGGGGAGTGTCTTGGAACTGCCTCAACTGAATGTACCAGGCTCTGTTGACTCCCAATGGGAGGCCTTACCCTTTCAGAGGAGGGAATGGGGGTTGGGTTTTGGGGGAAGCCTGGGGAGCAGGAGGAGGGGAGAGATGGGGATCTGTGGTTGGTATGTAAAATGAATAAAAAATTCTTAATAAAAATATGCTTAAAAAAGTAACTAGTTAGCCGGGCGGTGGTGGCGCACGCCTTTAATCCCAGCACTCGGGAGGCAGAGCCAGGCGGATCTCTGTGAGTTCGAGGCCAGCCTGGGCTACCAAGTGAGTTCCAGGAAAGGCACAAAGCTACACAGAGAAACCCTGTCTCGAAAAACCAAAAAAAAAAAAAAAAGTAACTAGCAGAAAATTAGTACTGAGAAAAACTGCAGCAAGAAAGCTAACCATTTTTTTAAACCATATGGTTTCTAAAGTGTTTAGTTTATTGGAAGAATGTTGAGAATTTGGAAAATGTGGGCTAGAAAAGTTTTAGAATGCAGTAAGCAGGCTGTGATGTATGATTTAGAAGAAGTTCAGAATAACAGAGGGTCAGAAGAAATGCAGATATTAGAGGACTACTTCATAAAGTTTCAAAAGGGAACACGATTTCTACAAGGAAACAAACAACAGACAACTTTTGTTATAATCTGGAAAAAAAGGTATCTGTGTTTGGTCCAGTGAGAGACTAATTTGTTTGGTGGAGAAAATTTCAAAAGAGCATGGTTATTGCTCAGAACTTGTATCAAGATTTACAATAAGAGAGCAGTAATCATTGTGTGTGTGTGTGTGTGTGTGTGTGTGTGTGTGTGTGTGTGTGTGTGATGGTGGTTTGTTCCAAAGTACCAGATAGTCCCAGAGGCTAATCAATGTTTGGCAAGTTTGACTTCCTTGCAAAGAATTCTTGAGAGGACATTTCTTGTAACTGCAAAAGTAAATCTAACTTATAATGTGACACTGTTGGTAATGTGGCAAGTTCACGAAATAAAGTTTCAGGAATTCAGTGGAGACACCACATGAAAAGAATTGGAGGGCTAGGGCTACCAAAGTACACTAGAGTGCAAACATTGTCGCCCAGAGTCCAGATGTCAGATATGGAATTGTAGGATTTAGTGGTTTTGATAATAAGTCTTGGATTTGGTTTTGGTTTGGTCCAATTTCCCTCCTGCTTTACTCTCATTCTTTCCCTGGAAAATGTAAATGTTAAGACGATGAAGAGATGGCTCAGCTATTAAGAACACTTGATGCTCTTGCTCAAGAGCTAAGTTCAGTTCTCAGCATCCATGTAGAGTATCTTACAACAGCCAGTAACTCCAGTCCCAGTGGTCTGATGACCTCTTCTGGTCTCTGCAAACATACATGCCAATGGTGCACAGACATATGCTCAGGTACACATGCATACGTTAAGGCACACATGTATATTAAAAAATCTGTGTTATTATATTATTGGAAGTATATATGTTTTTATTTTATGAAAGATCAGAGTTTAAAAAATTCTTTGAATCTCAGTGGAAACTCTGTGTTTAACACAGTGTTAAAACTGTGAAGACTTTGGAGAGTCTTATAAATGAACTAAATATATCTTGTATTATGAAGTGAACAGGAGACTTTAGAGGTCAAGTGTGGAATATTAACCTTTAAAGTGATATGCTTGGGTGTTTAGGTTGAAAACTGATGGATTTCTTGATGTTTAATCTTGGATTGTTAACTTAATGAGATTAAGAAATTTCTAGAGGAGATGGGAGATGATTCCACAACATGAGAACTGGGGTTTAAATCCCTAGCACCTACGTGAATAGGCTGCCATTGTCCTGCACACCTATAATCCCAGTGTTTTGGGGGCTGACAAAAGAAGTATGGTTGAGGCTGGCTCTAGGATCAATGAGAAAAAACTGTGTCAAGCAATATGCTGATAGAGCCCCAACTGGCTATGTCTTGTCACCAAATGAAGCTTCCAGTACCAGATTTGGGTTATATCTAATTGACTTGATGGTTCAAGAGATCCCATGGGAACTCCCAAACAATCCAGGCTGTTGCCAAGACTATATAGGTAGCTCTACAAAAACTGACCACAAGGCCCCCTTGCTGAAGACAAAACTTAAACAATCCATTGAACATGGAGATGTTGAGTTGGTGCCTACATATAGCCTTTACCCCTTCATGATAGCATCTTTGTTACAGGAAGGTAGTCTGCACTTTACCAAAGGAAAAATATGGACACCAACCAAACCACAAATTTTAGAATCTACAATGGTGTACTTCTTACAGGATATACTAGTACAATGTTGCACAAAACATGTGGGAGTAACCAGTCAAAATCTGGTGTGACTGAAGGTCCACTCCAAGAAATGGGGAGCATACATAACACTGCTTGGGTGATTGAGAACCTGAGACTAGATAGCCTGGGAATCTAGGCTAAAACAAAACACTACTGTTCAAAAAAAAAAAAAAAGCTGTAGCAATGATGAAATGACTCCTAAAGACATTCTTTTATGCTTATAGATCCGTGTCTTGTTCAGCCATCACCAGAGAAGCTTCATCCTGCTGCCGATGAGAATAAATATAGATACCCATAGCCAGATATTCTGCAAAAAATGAGAGACCTTGGAGTACTCTGCCCTAAATGGGATGCCTATATCAAATCCCTCCCCTTAGGGTTGGGAACCCCTCAGAAATTGAGGCAGAATGAATGTGAGAGTCAGAGGGGGTGGAGGACAGCAAGAAAATAAGGCCTTCTAAACTAACATGATTAAAGCACATGCGAACTCACAGCAATAGAGGCAGCATGCACAGGGCCTGAACAATTCTGCACCAGTTGGGGGCGGTCTTAGAATTGAAAGGAGAAGTGGTTATGTGCCCCCATCCCTATCCCAGAAGCAATCTCCAGTTGATAACTGCTTATGAATGAAAATTTACTTTCCTCCAAGAGAGTCTCACTGGTGAAGCTAACTACTCTTAAGGCTAGGCTGCATGCCCAGAGTAGATGGCCAAGAGAAAATGAACTCAAAAGCATCTTTGGAGGTTCCGTGTTTCATAATGTCATGTCACGGATCTGTTTTAATTTTTATCTTTTAAAAAATGTTTATTTTATTACACATATGAATATGTAATGTACTATATATAATTAATATTAGTATATTATATATACTCTAACATATAGTTTTTTCTCCTCTCTTCACCCTGTATGTCCTTTGAGTACATATTATGTCTTCTACTTTATTGTTGTTATGTGATTCCTGAGTTTGTGAACTAATGGCTCTCTGTTTCTTCTGCTTTCTTTTCAGCTCTTTTCCTTGTTTGTTTGTTTGTTTGTTTTGTACAATTCTGTTATGCAAGTTTTTGTTTCATATTATATTATATTATATTATATTATAATCCCATAGAAGCCTGTTTATATTCTAATGAGAAAGAAAGGGGTTGGAACTGGATAGGAGCAGAAAGGGGGAACTGGGAGAAACAGAAGAAAAGGAAACTGTATTAGGATATATTATGTGGGAAAAATGCATTATCAATAAAAGGGGTAAAAGGCCATGAGAAATGAGAAAAGAATACAGTTGAGAGTGATAGATAGGATACCCAACTTTCTCTCTTGCTTCAACATCCTCCTCTGGCCTTGATTTCTTCCTCTGGTCTCCATAAGTACACAAGCTTTATCCATGTGTATCACACATGCACACAAAGACACACCCACCCACAAACACCCACACATAAACACATGCCTATGGCATTAGTGAGGTGTTTGTTTGTGTATGACTGTGAAAGCATTTCCAGAGAAGATTAAAGTAAAGATCCACCTGAAATTAATACAGTTCCATCATACAGTATTACATTCTCCTTTCTCTGCTTCTGAGACAAAGTAGATGTTAGCATCTGTCATATGCTCCCCCTGTCACAGAACCACCCACCACCATGACTTTCTCATTATGATGAATTGTTTCCCCCTAAATAATGAACAAAAATAAATAAATACATCCTTCCTTAAATTCCTTTAGTGAAGGATTTGCCTAGAGCAATAAGAAAAGTAACTTTTATAGAGGCAGGTGAACATCATATTTTAAGATAATGGACATATGGTAAGGATTAATTTATATCTTTCCATTCATAATTTCATAATTGCTTTTTAAAAATTTCTCTTTATTTTTGAGGTTATAATATGATTACATCATTTCTTCCTTCCCTTTTCTTTCTCCAAACCTTCTCATATACCCATTCTTGCTTTCTTTCAAGTTTTGGCCTCTTTTTTCACTAATTGCTTTTATATACCTGCGGATATTTGTATGTGCATATTTATTCTTCAATTAGACCTGCTCAGTTTGTACAATGTTACCTGTGTATATGTTTTCAGAGAATACAATTTGGTGCTCAGAAACCAATTAATGTGCTCTTTCCTGGACACAATTTTTTCCCATCCTCAGCATTCTTTAGTTGTCTACAGTTCTTTGTGCAGGGTTGAAGTCTGATGGGCTTTTCTCTATCCACTTTGGTATGTCTATTGTTTTTGTCCTTGTTCAGCTCATGTTTAGCCAGTCATGTTTCTGAGACTGTGCGGTTGTAGCTTCTATTAGTAGAAAATATAATCTCACAGCAAGCTCACTGATCCTCCGGTGCTTACATTCTTTTACCCACTCTTCTGCAATGTTTCATGAGCCTTAGGTGTGGAAGTGTAGATGTTTCCATTGGGACTGGGGTCTACGACCTTGTATTTTTATTGATTGTAACTCTCTGTCTTTTGCAAAGAAAAGGTTCTTTGATGAGAAGTGAGAACTACACTTATCTGTGAGTATAAGAACAGATGTTTAGATGGTTGGTAGGTTATGCTGGTTTAGTGAAGTGGTGGTAATAGATTATCCTCCATGATCCAGGGCTTCACTATCACTGAGTAGTTGGCTAGGTTTTCTGTACCACATAGAGTTTCCTTCTTGTTGATCAGGTCTTAAGTCCACTTAGAGAGCTACTGGTTATTGCCACTACTGGACTCTTGGGATTATCATGCCATGCTGGTTGTTTTTGAGGTTCATAGGTGCCATAGATATCAAGGACTGTGGGCTGCTTCTGTCCTTCAGGGAGGTGGCATTCAGGACTGTTCCAGCTGTTGGACCTCTGGGCTCTGTTTCTGAAGTACATGACAATTTCAGCTATAAAGATTTACCTTACCTCTGGGAGACAACCAAGAGCAATAGCAATAGGCTGTGTTGGGAGTCTTTGGGGCTAGTTTTCTTATGTAAAAGATGTTGAATAAATGATGGATAAAAGAAAACTCAGTCAGCTTGGAGCCATGTGTTTTCCTTTCATTTTTTAACCCAGGACCTGACTGCTTGTATTTTGCTGTCTCCCAGTATTTATTTCCTGAGATGTGGTTCCTGTGTTTTCAAATAATTAAAAACTGTATTAGGGGAAGAGACATAGGATTGGATACATGCTCTCTTCTTTGCTTTCCCTAGACTCTCAAAGTAAACAGATATGAAGAGGTTAGGAGAGTTCAGCACTGTATTGATCTCTAGAATAAATTTGTAAGATATGAAGAAAAATAACTTTCTTAGTTTCTGTTCTCTGGTTCTGTTTTTCAGTGACTATTGCCACAGTACTCCATCGATTTACAGCACCGAGTTTGGCTAGTCTGTCAAAAGTAAATTTTTCAAACCATTTGTGTTCTTGCAAAGGGTAGCACTGGGAGAAAAAAAGTACTTCTCTGGATAAAATACTAGAAATTAAGATATGAGAACACTATTATGGCACATAGGACTTGGTTGAAGGAAGGAAAGGAGTATGGAAAGTTAATGTTATAGTTTTCCAAAGAAAGATATAATTCAAGCAAATGTGTATGTAAATACATATTTTCCAAAGATCCAAGTTTGGAATAAAATAAATAACAGAAAATTATCATTTTCCCAGTATTAACCTTTCTGTGCTTTAGATGAATTTGAATCTAGTAAGTAACACTGAGTAGAATGTAATTATATTTTCTCCATTGTTTCCTTAAGTTTTCAGCTTTGTTACAAAGGGATGAATGAGATATGGAAGAAGCTGCTGCACTTCCTGACATGCTTCCCAAAGGGCAGAGGCATTATAAACCTTATGCCTGTAGAGTATGGCACCTCTAATCCCAGCACTAATCCCAAAAGGCAGGGTGACTGATAGTCATGGTCAGCCTGGGACCATGAAACTACATCCTGTTTCAAAGAGTTAAAAAAAAATCATGTTTCATTTTGAGTTATATTTCCACCTCCATGGAGAATATCCAGATTAAAATTGTCTGTTGAAGAGGTAAAAATAGAAGGTTGTAGTCAAATACAACTTAAGTGTACAGACATGGGGAGAATGGCCTCATAAATTGATTAGCTGGTTTTGTTGTTTTTAAATCTTCACTTCAAGAAAGCTGGCATTGACAGAAGTCAGAGGCCAGTCTGGGAAGGTAAAGGATGTCAGTGACTGCAAGTTCTCTTAAAGCTCTACCTCTGTCCTGTCTACCAACATCTGTTAAATTACCTGGTAAATCAGGCAACTATGATCATGGCTGTAGGACAGGAAGTAGAGAGACCACGACAAAACATTTAGGAAATGTTTTGACAGGGCTGGGAAAGAAGCATCTTTGGTTGTTGCAAAGTATATAAAAGGTCACTGCTCATCTGTTGATGAACTCTTAGGTAGAGTCATGTGATCTTGTAATAGTGAGTAGTGTTGCATTAAACATGGTATCACATGAGTTTGTTTTATGTGCTGATTTCCTTTCTTGAAATACGTACCCAGCAGTGAATTTCAGGATCACATGGAATTATGTTTTTAACTTTTTGACCCACTTCCATTCTGTTTCCTATGATGACTGCAGTGGTTTTCATTCCTCTCAGTGGTGAATAAAGGTTCAGTTTACTCCACATTTCTTACACTTTATGTTTTCTTGGTAACCACCATTCTAACCTGAATCAGATGTGTATCAATGGGGTACTGATTTTCTTTTTCTTGCTGTTACTAATACTGTGTGTTTACATATACCTGTCAGCTGCTGCATGTCTTCTTCTTTACATTATCTATTCAGAGACTTTGTCCATTCTAAAGAGGATTATTTGTTTTCTTACTATTGAGTCTTGTGAATCCTAATTTCATGTGTTTCTGTAATTCACAGGTGTGCAGTTTGCAAATATTTCCTCTGGTTTCTTACCTGTCTCTTTATGTCATTTTTACAGCAGTAGGTTGTATTGTCAGGGATAAGGGTTGGGGATATGTATCTATAAATACATAAATGGAACATCCTCAGTTCCTTTAGTGTTGTTAGTATGTATGCTATTTCAAAGCTGGCCACCTGGTAGTGAATAATCAATTATGGGGCTCATCTCTGGCTAAGACCAGTTCTGCTGCTCTCAGTATTCTTTGGTTTCCTGTAGTTCATTGTTTAGGGGTGGGGCCCCATGAGATGTCCCCCATCCATGTTATTATATATGTTGATGTACTTATTCAGGTCTTGCAAAGGAAGTCATGTTGTTGAGTCATCATGAGAATAGCTAGCTGTCATTTCTAGGATACATAATCTCACAGTATATATCCTGGTTCTTTGGCTCTTATAATCTTTCCATACCTTCTTCTGTGCTGTCCCCTAGGACTTAGGTGCAGGAGGTATGTTGTACATATATGCATTGGGGCTTGGTGTTCCATTGTCCTCTTCATTTTTACTGGTTGTGATTTTCTGCAATGATCTCCATCTGTTGCAAAGATAAATTTCTTTGATAAAAGATGAGAACTACACATCAGAAGATCTTGAGCTAGTATCCACAAGTAAGAGAGAACAAGCGGCACTTCTCTTTCTGGGTCTGGGATTCCCCTAGTGTGATATTTTCTAGTTTCATCTATTTGCCTGTTCATTTCATGATTTTAATATTCTTCATAGCTGAGTAGAATTCCACTATGTAATTTTGCCACTTATTTATTATCCATACATCAGTTGTAGGAAATTTAGGTTCCTTCTTATTTCTAGCAGTGAGCATGGCCATTGTGGGATAGGATATTTGAGTACCTTGGGTAGATATCTGAGTCAAATGGTAGATTTATTACTAGTTTTCTGAGCATTCTCCACACTGAGTTGCAGAATGGATTTACCAATTTGCATTCACATAACAAAGACTGAGTTTTCCTCTGTTTTTTACAGTCTTCCATCATTTTCTGTCACTTTTTTTTTGTTGATCTTAGGCATTCTGACAGGGGTAAGATGAAGTCTCAAAGTTCTTTTGATTGGCATTTTCCTAATGCTATGGGTGATGAATATGTCTTGAGATATTTATTAGCCATTTTTATTTCTTCTTTTGAGGACTCTCTTCAGATCTCTACCTTTGTTTTTTTGAATAGTTCATTTGTCTTTTGACTCTTTGTTTTTGAGCTCTTTATATATTCTGGATGTTAATTCTCTATCAGATATACAACGAGGAAAGATTCACTTCCACTCTATAAGCTTCTTCCTTACTCAACTGATTTTTTGCTGAAGATTTTTATAGCTAAAATATTCTACTAGAGAGAATAGGACTCACCATGGCAGGATTACAGGACCTCTAGAGAGGTCAAATTCAAACATGTATTTTCTAAATGAAAGATTCAAGTTTAGTGAAATAATTGGTGGTTGCTTAAGGAAAATGATTGGTGTGGGACTAGAAGCAAGCTTTTTGACTTATATAAGGACATCTGACTATGCAGGCTGGTTATATTTGCTTTCATCAAAAAATATTTCTTTGATCCAGTGAACATTGTTATTCTTATTTGAATAAATTTCAAGAAAATCAGTGCCTATAGATCAAGAAATGTAATTTTATGGGGTGTTTATTTAATGCATATATATTTGAAATAAACAGTCCTGTAAATAATCAATGAACCTATTGAGTTCTCGCTGACAGTAAAATCTCACTCTCCATGTGTCTGACTACTGAGGTATCATTATAAACCATATGAAAAGTTACCCAACTACTTGGAACTAAATTGATTCCTATGCCCCTCAAATAAGCAATCTTGAAACAAAATCAGAAATGTGGCAGGATGAAATTCTTAAATGAAAGACTCAAACAACACAATCTGAACTACAGACCTCCAAAGCTCTCTTTGGAGTTTTAATTAAGGATAATGCTCTTCTCTTCAGGAAAGAGACACTTTAAAACTTTATGGGGGAAAAAAAGCAATAGATCTTAAATCCATGTGAAGACTCAGAGAGAAACAGTACGTACTAATCCCGCTGCTATAATTGAAGCTATTTTGAAGATTTAATTCTCACTCCCCCTTTTTTGCCAAAGGCTAATGCTTTGCATGCAATGATAAGGTTCAATACCTACACAAGCTCAGAGATGTTTTCCTTAGGGCTTAGGAAACACTGCTGTTGATAAAGATAGAATTGCCTCTTTTTTAAGGGAAGGAATTATTTATGCAATATAAAGTGTTTTCTCCTTTTAATTATCCCCTTGCTTTATATTCAAAAGCCACTGAGGTTTCCTCTCAAAGAATTACTATTCTACCTTAGACAACCCCGTTCATTTTCATACACTGTAATTCATTTACTATACTGCCAAATAAAAAAATTAACAGCTATCTTCCATAAGACAATATAGGTGACTAGACTCCACTCATAGCTATATAGCAGGGAATATGGAGTCTTAAGAAATGCAAGATTGATAATATATTTTTTTTAAATTGACAGTGTTTGAAATGGATGACGTCACATTTTAAAAAGTCTAAATTTCCAATTTGTCCTATAAAAACATCTTACCTGCTAAAATTAAGTCCACATTTGTTTTTATGGCTTGTATGGCAGAAGGTCCCACATTTGGCTGCCCTGTGGTCACATTAACTCAAACACTTCAGATGGATGGGTGTGAGGTTCACCTTTCACATCTGCAATAAAACTGAAGCTTGTCATGTTCACCGTTTTGTATTAAGCAGGAAACACCTGAAGTTGTGGTACACAAAACAAAATGATGCTGTTCTGAGAAAGAATCTGCCATCATGTCTGCCACAGAGTACTTACTGCAGCACAAATCATGACCCTGAATGCAGCCCATTTCTATTTACTTCATTCAGACATTTTCCTCTTCCAATTCATTGTATGTAAGACAATCTAAACAACAACAAAAATGAAAAACAAACAATAGTTAAAATAGTAGTTTTACTTTTAAATGATCTCAAGGACATTTACCTCTCATTGTAGAAGATGAGAAATAATGAACACATCTAGAAAGTGATGTGTTTAATTATGAAAACTTACCTTCATTACTGGGTTAGATATATGCCATAATAAAATCACCATGGACATTTTATAAAAAAAATGTAAAATCTATTTTTGTCATAAGTCTAATGAACATTCTAACCAAAGAAAAGTGCTTCATCAAATAAAAGAGAAAACTTACATGGAAATTTAAATTGTAGAATAAATTACTCTTAGAAATGTAGCTTAAAAGAATGTATAATAGACTGTAAAATACTCTATAAATAAATGAGACATAAATAGGTTTTTTAGGATTTTGTTTTGAATATAACTTAACTGCAAAATTTAAAAAAAACATTTTCTTTGAATAACCCACTTGTGTGGTTCACAAATATTTATTTATGGCTGCTGAATGCTGAAAATTTTTCTTTGTTTTCATGATTCTTACACTCTTGTGTGTTAAGGGAGGGATTGACAGTAAATTATTAATCAGACAAATAATATCACTTGTACTGAAAATTGTTGGCTATTGGGAGATAGAAGAAAAGATGATGATGGAACTACTGTTTTTATTTTGGGAATGATGTGAAGATTGTGCTTAGTAGTCACATTTGCATAATTTGGCACATTAAAATATCACCAATTTATATATTTTAAAATGTAAATTTTATGAATTTTATGTCAACTCTCTCTAAGGAGAGAGTTTGAGGGTTAAAAAAAAGGAGGCAAATTAGATCAAGCTGCAATTCATCCTAGTACTTGGGAAACTGAGACAAAAGCACTGTGAGTCTATGGTCAGTCAGTCTTGTAAAGAAGGATGCTCTGTGACTCACAGAACAGCCACGGTACAACTTTGTGGCTCAAAACCTCCCTCCAGGGAAATTTACTAATTTTGTATTGTCTGTGAGGATCCAACTTTTCAAAGCATATTTCTGTACCACCAACTGCTGCCCTCATGTGCCTTGCTAAATATGCCTTCCTAGACACTTAACACTTCTGTGTCCTGCTGTTCTTTAACTGCCAAAGTCAATGCCTTAATAACTTTACTTTGCTGTTTTTTTTTTTCCTGGAAAGTTATTACTGTAGTTTTGATGATTGATATCCCCAAATGCCCAAGTACAAAGGCTTTGTTCCACATGGACTGCTAATAGGAAATAATAGATTCTTTTGGAGGTGTTGCCCAGGGAGTTTGGTCTTCAGGTCACCTGAAGATACACAAAACAAGTGGTCAGGAAACATGGTCTCCTGGATCTCTCTTCATTCCCTGGCCATGCAATGAGCACTTTCAATTTTCCAAACACTCCAGTCATGATGGCCTCCCTTGTCACACTCTCAGAAAAATAGAGTTACTTCATGAAACCCTGAAAATTCCAAAACTGTGAGCAAGAACAAAGCCTTTTCTATCTATAAATTGAATACTCTGCTATTTTGTTATGCTGATGGAAAACTTCCAAATATTCTTTTATTCAGATATTCATGACTACTCTTATCTCTCAATCACTCTCATTTTTCTTTCTCTCCCTTACTTTATAACCCCACCCCCTCCTACAGTGTTACATATATCCCAGGTTGGCCTCAACTTGTTATGCCAGGCCTTCTCAGATGGTGGCATTACAAGTGGGAGCCACAGGCCAAGTTATATATTCTTTTTCTGTCTAAATTTCTTTCTGGATGCAAAAGAATTAGTGATGCCTATCCTGAAGACAATATACAATATCACTCTTACCACTTTCAACTCCTGATCTATCGAGATGATTTACAATTCCTTTCCACTCTCCTCATCAGGGATTCCTAATATTTCATACAGAATTACTTATGGAACATTTTACTCCATTCTCCATCCAAGTAATGAAACATGACCTGATTTTGTTTCCCCCTTTAAAATTTGTTGTTGTTGAATCTCTGTGGATTTCCCTTCATGCATCCTGATCCCATTCATCTCCCTCTCCCTTCATATCTACTTTTTGCCCTTGCAACCTCCCCTCACCAAAATAAAATAAAATTTAAAAGAAAAACAAAAAAAATTGAAAAAAAAAACCACCCAAAACAAACAAATTAAAGGACATAAAAAAAAAAAAGTCTTGGTGTGGAAGATGTTGTGTGACACAGTGAGTCACATAGTTTACCCTTTAGTCCATATATCTTTACTTTTAAGTGTTCCTTGCCACGAGTCATTAGTCTACTTTGACACCTCTGGTTTCTGCTACACTACAGGTAGTGGGCTCTCACTGGGGCTCCTCTTGTATATTCTGTTGTTGCCCTGTGTGATGGAGATCCTGCAGCTTTGTATCTGTGGGTCCAGTTCCTTCACATTCTCCAGCAGTTCACAGGTGGATGTTGGGGTATACCAACTCAGCTCTGATTCTGGGTCCGGGTGGTAGCTGGGTTGGTCAGCCCGCCAGGTTTCTCCCATCACCATCCCCTGGGCAAGCTCTCCACCCTTACCTGGGCTAGCTCATCAGTTGCAACAGGCAGCAAGGAGTGGGACCAGTTCTTCTGCTCTTATATATACATCGGGGCCAGCTGACACCCACACCACCGGGGCCAGCTCTACTTTTTTACCCAGGAAAGGTGCAGGGCCTACTCGCCCAAGGGCTTTAGTTGATGAGATGCAGTGCCAGCTCTCCTACTCTTGTGGCCCCCGGGCCAGCTCTCCTTTCTGCCGCGGGTGACAAGGGGCAATGGGGGAAGGCATCTTTTCCTCACCTCTGTTACCCATGGCAGATGAGGGGAGGGAGGCAGGGTCAGCTCTCTTACTCTCAGCCCATCAGGACCAGCTCATCTGCACCCCTGCCAACAAATTAGTTCTACTGTGTCTCCCCGGCAAGGGGCAGGACCCACTCTCCTGACTGCTGCCGCTGGTGAGGGGCAGGGCCAGCTCTGCCAAGCTTCCTCTTTCTCCAGTTTTCCAAGAGCACAGCACTATGTCTGGGACAAGCCTGCATTCTATCTACTTTCATAGTTCAGCACTTCACATGAGTTCAATGGAAGATAAATGAGTGAAATGAATATGGGAGGTATATAAAACATGCCAACGGTCCCAGTTCCATTTCTGTGGTTGGGATATAATACTACAATAAGAAAAAACAAAAAAACTTAGGGAAGACAAAGTTTATGTTTAGTTCACAAGTTCAGGTCACATCACATCATTTCAGGATGTTAAGACAGGGGTTTGAAGTAGTCACATCCACAGTTAAGAACACCGAAGAATGAATTCATTCATGCCACTTAGTGAACAGTTAGCTCTCAACATTGCTGCAGATCAGGGCCTCCTGCCTAGAGAATGCTGGCACCTAAAGTACCCACATCAGTTAATGTAATTAATACAGTCTTCCATAGATATGAGCATAGGCCACTCGGAGATAGACAATCCCTCGTGGAAACTCTCTTTCCAGGTATTTCTAGATTGTGTAAGTTGACAGTAAAGGTAATCATCATATTCCCACGCCTTAAGTCTTAGCATCGACTTCTATAAAATGAAAAAACAAACAAAAACAACAAAACAACCAACAACAACAACAACAAAAACCATTTTATGGTTCAAAACTAGCATGTGGAAATGCCTGAGATGTATTCTACTAAACTATATTGGAAGACAGAGACAAAGCCAGTGTTTTCAGAGATTAAGAACTTCATTACACTTTCATGGACACAATCACACCCACACAAAGCATGACTAACTTCACCCTGTCCTGAAAGCATCTGTGCTTAAAATGCTAAGAAATGAAAGAATAATAAAAATGAAGTGAGACAGGTATAGTAAGAAGAAAGCATTCAGGGTTTAAATACAAGATACTTTGAGATCTTAAAAGTGGGTATTGTGAGTGATTTCTTGAATTGCCTCACTTAATGTCACAAAACCCCCTGGAGTAATTGGAATACTTGTCCCACAGTACTAGCTAAAGGAGAAAAAAATTATTCAGCCTGCTGATTTATCCATAGAAATAATCTGCAGAAAGAAGGCTTGAGTGCTGAACCAATTTTATGCTGTCAACATCTGAAAAGAGTATTGCCCAAAGGAAAGCAGAAAAGCTCTGAGGATCTGGAAATTCTGCAAGTTTCCTTGCTTTTTATTAAAATGATAGCTTTGGTACTCTGCTACAATTTTTTCACAAGAACAAAGTTTTTAAAAATTATTTTAAAAACTCAATTTGCACTAAGGAGTATCAAGTAGATAAGTATGGAAGATATACTTGAAAGGGCTATCTGAAGTGCCCCATCATCTAGTCCGGATTTGTGATGAATGTCTAATGGATTCATGGGCTTGCCTGCCCCAGGGGATATAGTACAGAGCAGAACAAATTGATTTATGTCTTCTTGGATATTAAAGTGTTATGGTGAATATATGCATTAAACAAACTGGCAACACGTATAAAAGTGAATATAGATTCACAAGTAATAAAGGTTAGGAGGAAACAATGTGTGGATCCCAGGGAAAGAAAAATGCAAATAATACAAGTGAATTACATTTTGACAGATATGATCACAGGTTTCTTTGAGTGAACGACTTGACCTACAATATTTAGTAGGAAGACACATAAGAGGTATAGCATGTGCACTTTCCTAAGGGGAGGGCAGGAGAGCTGATCCTATTTTAAGAGATAGGGTAATTTGCTCGGGGAAAGGTCTGAAATGGGCATGGCTTTAACAGTGCTGATAGAGGAATAAGCAAATACAACTTTCAAGGATTTTCATTGTTTTTTACTAATTGTATTACTGAAAGTTTTGTAAACATTAAATTTGAAGGTTAATTAGGCTGAGAAAGATTCTTGCATAGCATGCACAAGACCCTGGGTTGAGTTCCAAGCAACCAAATAAACAAGTAAATACATAAATAAACAAAAGACTATGTAAATTATGTATGAGAGAAATGAATGAGCAGTTAAGAGCACATACTGTTCTTGCAATAGACCAGAGTTTAGTTCCCAACCCCCACATAGGCAGCTACAACCACCTGTAACTTCAACCCCAGGAGATCCTTTGCTCTCTTCTCAATGCCATAGGCAATGCCCTCATGCCCACATGGAAACACACAGACACATACATACATACATAATGAAAAATAAAAAAATAAACATAAGGAGATTGTGAATTACTTTTTTCAGAGTTTGTGTTTTGATCTATTCCTTCTTTCCTTCATTTATTGTTATCCCTTCCTTTCTTTATTCTTCATGACATCAAAGATGTTTTCTACCATACTAGGTTCAAAAGGCTCAAGGTTCCAAACTCAGGACTTTGTACATGTTAGGCACCCAGTCTACCAACCAAGCTCCTGTGTTTTTCTTGAGATGATTATTTCTTCATCGCAACCGCAGGTGCCTAAACTTTAAACACTGCGATTGTTAAGCCCATCAGCTTAAGCCTTATCCATAGTGCTAATTAAAAATGTGCATTGTGAGATTCCAATCCCAGTTTTCTAATACTGTAAGAATGAACGTGAGCCTAGTATTCTAGATTTCTTTATAACCACACAGAGATTACAGTAGCATAAATGATAACAAGTCTGACAGAATTTCATTGTAAATGTGAGTGCGAGAAGTAAAGATTTGCAGTTGCAAATATACTGTATATGACCTTAAAAGTTACTTGTCCCTTGCTTGCTTAGGATATGATGTAGAGCTAGTCGGCCTCTAAAACATGTATCCCTTTATCCCCAATATTTTTCCCTTCTAATTAAAATATAATTGTGTAATTTCTTCTCCTACCTTTCTTTCCTCCAATCACTTTCAAACCCTCTTATTCCCTCTCAAACTGACAGCCTTTTTTCCTTTGGTTATTGCTGTTTTACATATACATACATATGCATAAATATGTAAATAAAACCAACTGAATCCTTTTAGATTTGCTTATTGTTTTGCTGTATGGTTTCAGGACTGACCACTTAATATTAAACAATTAGGGCCTCATCCCTGGGAAAAAAATAATTCTTTCCCTCTCAGAAATCTTAAGTTGCTTGTAGTTCTCTTTCGAGGGGTAGGCTCTCTGTGATATTTTCTACCTCAATGTGAGGATGGCCATTGATGTTGTCGTTGTCGTCATTGTTCAAGTCATGTTTAGACAGCCATATTATTGAGGTATCATACGTGGAGCCTTCCTGTCATTTTAGAAGAAATGTTCACACAATGGACTTACTGGTCCTCTGATTCTTAAAATATTTCTGCCTCCTCTTTGTTGATGCTTCCTGGGCCTCAGGTAAAGGATCAGTATTATAGATGTATTTATTAGGGACAGGAACCCCACAACCATTTGTTTTCTGCCAATTGTGGTTTACTGTGATTGTGAAGTCTACTACAAAGAGAGGCTTCTTTGATGAGGGATGAGAGATATATTTATCTCTGGGAATAAAGATACGTAAAGTTAGGAATTATGCTGGTCTATTAAAGTTGCAGTAGTAGATTCTCCTCTAAGATCCACCATCTCACTAACTCCAGGTATTCTAGGACCTAACATGAATTCTTTCCTATTGAACTAGGGTTAACTCCAATTAGACAGCTATTGGTTACCACCATATATGAATGCTACTATTGCATAAAGATAGTGATATCTTACCATGATGGTTATAGTTGTGGTTCATAGCCATCACAGCTAGGTAGGACAATTGATTGCTTCCCTCACATGGCAATTTGAATAGCACCTTCTGGTACTACAAAAGCTAGACTGTGGGAAGAAGGCTTCCTGGCCTTATCCAGCTCAAATGTTCTGAGTCCAGTGTATGAAATACATGGTATCTTCAGCACCAGGGGCTACTTTAAGCTCTAGGAGGCAACCACGCACAGCAAAAATTGCTTTGGAAGTCTCTTGAGCTACGCTGACCAACATTAAGGAAGGAGATTTCTCATGCCTGGTATTAAAATAATGTGTTACATATCTATGGCTCTTGTGGGGAGCATTGTCCACCTAAGCAGCATAATTCTATTAAATATATATATATTTACATATATTTTATTTAAATTTTAGAATCTAGTATGAAGAAGTACATCAGTCAGCAAGCATCTGGGAAGCCATTAAGGCAGTGTAAGATTCAGCATTCAGCTTTGCTTTCATCAATTTTCCTAGAACTTGTTTTGCCTGTTGAGACAGAGCTAGTTTGAAAGCAATAAGAAGACAAGTGGGATCCCAGGACTGTGCTAGAAAGAATATCTTTCAAATAATCAATAGCTACATGAAGTAGATATGGAATATAAATTCCACCTTGTAATACTATTGTCAGCACATTCTTCTGCTTTAAAACTTGCCCTCAACCTCACACCCAGGGGCTCTCTTTCCTATAATTTGTGATAGAATCTAGCACAATTGTAACATCCACTCCTGTCAACAACTTCTCAGCTTGATGAAACTTTCCATTTATTTGACATATAGGTAATAAAAATGGTCACTGGTAATAACAAATGATGTATAAAGTGTTCCTGCTCTGGAAACTATAATCAATAACTTTCCAGAATATCGTGATTCAGATGACAAGCTCATTCTTAGCTTGTGCCATTCCATCACCTTAAATCCGTGAATTCCACCCATTAATTTAATTACTAACAACTCTTCCAGCACTGTATAAGAAGACAAAATAGGGAAGTTAAGATTTCAAAAGTATATAGCTGTTTATATTAACTTTTATCAACATCTAGACCCACTCACTGTTTTTACACGACTTTTCTTCTTTATATAGTACTTAAATGCTAAAATAATAACTATCACAAAAAATGAATTGAGATTACAGTTGTCATTTATGTACATATTACCATAACCTTTCATTTTCTTATTAAAAAGAAAAGATCAGGGGGTTTGCTGTGAGGTTCTGTCTCCTAGGAAGCTATACCTATGAAGTCTCACTAATATAACTGCCTAAACCTGATCTGGAAAACAATAGTAGACATGCCAAAGTGAAGAGTGGAAAGACCATGCAGCTTCAAGGCTTCAACACTACACAAAGAACTACAGGAACTAAGAACTGCTCAGAGCTGGAGAAATAGTGTTCCCTTGGGAAGGGAACACCAACGTGTTATCCAATACCAAATGATTGGTCATGAAAAGATGCATACAAATAACATTATCAGAGTGAACATGCTGTATTTGTGAATATATATAGATATACATATATGTATATGATAAAAATTAGTGAAAAAAAGAGGTCATAAATTTGAAAAAGAGCAAGGAGGGGTATATTGGAAGGTTGGAGGGATGAAAGAGAGGAGGAAAAGGATGTAATTATAATCTCAGAAGTAAAAAAAAAAACAACAATAAGTGAATAAAAGAAAAACATAGAAGTAGTATACAATGACTGGTAGAACCAAGCATTTAAGTATACATTTCAATACACTTATTTTCTTCAATAAATCATTATAAAAAGAAAACAAGATAGAATGGGGCATTGCATTACTGGGGTGTTTTAGCATCTTCCTAGAAAGACCAAAAGGGTCAAGATGGAGCTTAACCCTTGTAGGGAGTCACTACAGAGTGTCAGGACACTGACTATGAACTCAAATAACTAGACTGAGTTTCTTAGTATACTCTTCCCTAGCAGGTTGTATCTGACGTAAAGTATTTAACTACTTGGAATCTTAGTTTTCTTATCTCCATTACTGAGCAAACAGCATCCTTCTTATCCTTATTTCAGAAAGGCATGTGAATTACTGAAAATGAAAATCTCACAACAGAGCTTCATGTATAGCAGTGATGAGTAATTAGACAAGGAGCTTGATGGTCAGGTTATCAAGTGAAAGCTTTGTTCTTTGTTTGCTGCATTCCAGACAACAGACAGGCTACATTAAACAGGCAGAACATTGTTTTCATCATCAATAAAATGTGCTGAATGATAATACCCATGACACAGGACATGGCTTTGAGCTGATTCTACATGCAGAAAGACCTCATTAAATGTTCTTAATTATAAGTACTGTGACAGCCAAGAACTCTCTTCCAGAGTGGTGTGTGTGTGTGTGTGTGTGTGTGTGTGTGTGTGTGTGTGTAGCTGTGTGTGTATGGTACATGTCATAGTGCACGTGTAGACCTAAAAGGACAACTTGTGGGAGCCAGTTATTTTCACCTACAATGTGTCTGAGGGATTGAATTCAAGTCATCATGCTTACTGGTCAGCATGTTTACTTACTGTGCCATCTCACAAACTCTTGTTGTTATGTATTTAAAAAGGCAAATTTATGAATACCTTTCCATTTTATATGTGAATATTTTGTTTGTGTTTTTTTCCCAAAGGAAGTATTTTAATTTTAATTTAGTCCCTACTGACAAATAATCTAGACATACTCACTGTCTCCCAAATGTCCACTTAAGGATTTGAAAAAAAAATGTTTAAGAAATTGTATTAAGAACAAAATGACCTGAGGCTTTCCAAGAATCATTTTTCATTTCATTTAAAATATGCTGTCATTTCCCCCGTCTTTAGATTTGCCAAAAACTGTGAATACAATAGTCTCTCCTAATCTATAAGGTATACATTTCTAGGCCCTAAGTGGATGCTTGAAATGTAGGATAAGATTAAATCCTATATATACTATTCTTTATTTTATGTATATGTATGTAACTTTAGTAAAGTTTAATTTATAAATTAGCTATTGTCTTAGTCAATGTTCCATTGCTGTGAAGAAACACTATGACCATGGCAACTCTTATAGAGGTCAACATTTAATTGGGGTTTGCTTACAGCTTTAGAGGGTTAGTTCATTATTGTCATGGTGGGAAGCATGGTTGCATGCAGGCAGAAGGAACTAGGAGTTCTACATCCAGATTCGCAGGCAGCAGGAAGAGAGCAAGCTACTGGGCCTAGCCTGGGCTTTGGAAAACCCAGTCCTATCCCCAGTGACACACTTCATCCATTCAAACATATGAGCCTATGGGCCATTTTTCTTTATTCCACCACAGGCATATATATATATATATATATATATATATATATACACATATATATTACATATATATTCGTACACACATATATGTGCAACTATTACGTATATATATTACTAATTATTTTTAGTAATAGTATTACTATCCTTAATAAAAGTATGCATAATGAAATAGCACAAGTAGAATAAGATACTGTAATAAAATGCTAGCTGAACGTGGAGTGACTATATTTACTCTTCTTTGTCTGAATATGTGATGCCTGTGCACTGGCTCATAGTCTTTTGAAATATGTAAGCACTGTGGAATAATATGAGTCTACTATGTATGTTTAACTTAAATAAAAACAAGTACTGCAATACTAGAATAATAGAATTGATAATGAACATAACTACTAAGAAATAAGCAAGTATGCATTTTGTTCAGCCTAAACATACTGGAAAAAGGAAGATTGGCGTTCCATGTAGGAGGGAAAATGATGATATAAGAATTTATCATATCTCTTAACGTGCCATAGTATTTAAAATTATGAAGTCTTTATTTCTGGGCTTTATTATTTAACATTTCAAACTGAATTTGACTTTAGGTGAGTAAAACTGATTCGCTTATACTTAGATATTTTGAAAGGGCTCTACAGTTAGTTTTCAATTATCAGGGAAGCCTTATAATATTCATTTATCAAAATGAGCAAGAGGATTACAGATCATAATTCCTATAATTTGCAGGTATATGTTTCAAGATAGCTTTTCCTTCTTTTATGCAACTACTACTTGGAAGAAATATCTATTACTGGTAATGTGGGTGCAAATAACATTTTAAACTATTAGCAATCTCACTATCTGAAGCAATATAATTCTACTAAAAATAATGTGTACAGGATAAGTACATTATAAAAATATTAAGAAAGTTTCTATTAGTTATAAAGAAACACACTCAGAAATAATGCTACTGGGACAATTGTCTATGGAACAAGTCTGCATAAAATAAAGTTTTACAGTCTTAGAGACTGCAAATGTTCCTGGGATATGAAGTATACATTTATGGAAACTGACCTTTGACAGACAGTGAATGACATTTTATTTAATAAAACTGACACTACAAATATATCCTCATCCTTTATACAACTTGTCAGTGTATCAGGCCAGTGATGGTTTCTAGCCATTGACGCTGTTTACTCTCCCACAGTTAAGAAAAGATGCAAAATATCTTGACCAATTTCAGTTTTAAGAAGGTTAAACTTGTAAAAACAGTTATTTTTGAGAGAAAAGGTCACTGGTTTTCTAAACACAAAGACTTACTACTATCATAAAAGAGAATTTATTTTATTAAATGAATGATGAGCCAAGAAGGTCACGGTAGCTTGAAGAGAACAATTGCAGGTCATGGGCATATAAATCTTGAAAGAGGTTCTTTCATTTAAGAGAGCAGGATTATTATACTATTTGGTAAAAGTGCAAGAAGCAATAAGAGGTTACTCATGCGATACAAGTACCAGTTCAGGCTTTAAAAAACTTGACTGTGAAATTTTACTAAGTCTGGACCTGTTAACATGTATAAATAGGACAAAACTTTTACCATTTATATTGTTTTGGAAAGATAATACAGAAACAGAAATTAATGAATGTATAATTATTCAGTAATACACTTTGTTTTCTGATCAGTATAAAAATAATTTAACTTACATTTCATTTTATGTTGTCTCATTGTTTATATTATTTATTTGCTAGTTCTCTCATATAATTAGAATTTAAACTACACAGATTTCAATAAAAATAATGATAATCATTATTGAATGACATTATGAATATTTTAAGGCATTTGTGATGTTTTTTCAAATTCTGGGGAGGTTGAGGAATACATATGTCACAAAATATAAAGTTATGCCTCTGTAATAATTTATCAACAATTCATCCACTATAAATCATAAAATAAAAGTATAATAAAGTACAGGGGAGATATTTGGTATTACCTTACATAATACCTATAGAATTAAATGCTGTGAACATACTATCTAGCACAAAGTCATTTGTAAACTAGTGAATAAGAATTGAATTTCCTGGCATGCTCTGTGCATAAAATGCTCCTCTTTGAATTTGAGCATTGTGACATAATTTTTCCTATTGCATGTTTTAAAAAATATCTAATTTCATCTCTGACACATATAGAATTTGAAATTCACTATCTTTTTTATTTTAGAAAGACAAAGCAGGCTAAGCATACTAAAATTTGACTTTCAAAACCAGGTAGAAAATTCATGTTTCAGGGCAAGTAAAAGCCCAGAATGTCACAAGATAGTTTAATTCAGACAAAAGTATACAGAAACAGACTTACTTGATCTAAGCTTCTGGAGTAAGATGTGGCAGAAACAATGATAGTTTGATTAATTCTTAGAAGCAAACCATCAGGCATAAAAGTGAGAAACTGCCCCAGAGCTATTATGGGATTTAAGTCCAAATACTTTCAGCCTCACTAATGAGGATCTACAGCTGACCATTACCTGCTGTGAATATCTGTATGCTGTGAATGTGTTGCTTTGATTGGTTAATAAATAAAGTGATGATTGGCCAGTAGCCAGGTAGGAAGTATAGGTGGGACAAAGAGAGAGGAAAATTCTGGGAACAGGAGGGCTGAGTCAGGAGTCACCAGCCAGACACAGAGGAAGCGACATGTAAATGTACTGGTAAGCCACAAGACACATGGCAACTTATAGATTAATAGAAATGGGTTAATTTAAGATATAAGATCAGATAACAAAAAGCCTAAGCCATTAGGCCAACGAGTTTAAATAACATAAGTACCTGTATGTTTATTTGGGTCTGAGTGACTGTGGGCCCCGGGCGGGACTGGAGATAACTCCAGCTACATTTACCTATCTTCTACAGTAGGAGGAAAAAGATAATCACTGTAAAATACTTGTAGAACATTTTCTATGAGTGAGATGGACACAAACATTGAAAATAGGAGATAGGAAATATATATTATATATGTATATATGTATATAAGCTTACATAAATATATATTCAAATAAAATGTTCTAGTGGATAAAAGTAGGCAACCTGGAGAAATGGTTGGGTGAGGTAACCACAGAGAGAAACTCAAAATCATAAGGGAATGCTTGAACTGAAAAACAATGGGACAGAAATGCAGAATCCTAGGGACAGGAGTGAGAAAAGAGTGAGACAACTTGAATACGAAACAGAAGTGAAAACAGCAAAGAAAAATAAAAAGGGAAAAAAGAAAATGGAATATTAAAATATAGGAGAACACTGGATCAATCGTAAAACAAACAACATACATAATCTGAAAGAGAAAAATGAGAACCAGAGGCAAAAACAGAGAAAGCATTTGAGAAAATAATTGTTGAGAGCATATAACATTCATTATAGACATAAAATCCCAGGAGACTGAAGAATACCGGAGTGTATTGTATTAAGAGCATAAACATCAATACATATACCGAAGCTGTAAAACCATCCACCAAACCACAAAGAATATCTAGAAATCATATAAAGAAAACAAATTTCCTGTCTTGCGGAAGAAAAATACTAAACCAGATTCTCATCAGAAACCATGTAAATTGAATGATAATGGACTAATATACCAAAAATGTTAAAGTACAAACCCATGAGGTTTGAGCCTTCTGTGACTATGCATATCGGTAACTGTAACACTAGGAAGGATGAAACAGGGGGGCTATGAATTTAACCCTACCCTGGGCTACATAGGGGAATCCTGTCTCAAAACCAAAACCAAAACAAGATTGACAAAACCATGATATTTTCCTATGTATCCTATGAATATTAACTGTTCATTTAAAGTTAGTGAAGACATTAAAGGGAAAATATGGGTAATAATTGCCAGGAAATCTGTACTCATGTAACATTCAAGTAAATTCTATGAGAATAATGAAAATAATTGAAATTAGAACTCCATCCACATAAAGCAGAAGTTGGAAATGATGTAAATATAATATAATATAAAATAAAAAAATATATTTTTCTTCATGAATGCATCTAAACAAAAATAGATGAAATGAGTGAGCTATTTAGAGATCAAATAAATATTTTTAGTTTTCTTTTATTTTTAATTATGTATATACATGTATAGCAGGGAAAGTATGTGCATGGGAATGTAAGTTCTGGCCGAGACCTAAAGAGAGTGTCATCATCTGGAGCTAGTGTGACAGGTAACTGTGAGTCATCTGTCAGGTGTTTCAAAATGAATTTAAACCCTCTGGAAGTATAAGGGGCACTCTTCTTTAAATTTTTTTTTCATATTACATACCAACCACAGTTCCCCCTCCCACCCCTCCTCCATCCCCCCCCCCCCCCCTGCCTCTGCATCCATTCCTCCCATGGGGAGTCAACATACCCTGGTATATCAAGTTGAGGCAGGACCAAGCCCCTGTCCCCCTGCATCAAGGCTGAGCAAAGCATTCCACCATAGGGAATAGGCTCTAAAAAGCCAGTTCATGCACCAGGGATAAATCCTAGTCTTACTGCCAGGAGCCTCACAAACAGACCAAGCCACACAACTGTCATCCACATTCAGAGGGCCTAGTTGGGTCCATGAAAGCTTTCCAGCTCTTAGTCCAGAGTCAGTGAGCTAGCTTTCTCTGTGGGTTTCCCCATTATGATCTTGACAACCTCCTCGCCACCCCGCCCCCCCCCCCTGCTCATATAATCCCTCTTCCTTCTCTTTGACTGGACTCCAAGAGCTCAGCCCAGTTCTTGGATGGCTGAACCACCTCCCTAACCTCCAAATTATTCTAAATACATGTCCAACCACAAAATCACTGAGAATTAAAATAACAAAAAACTAATAATCACACAAATGTTTTTTCCTGTATTACTTCTTGCTACAGCATGGGCATGGGAATACATACAAAACCGGACAGGTCCTTGGGATTGATAATAAGATGACCTCACTTGAAATCCACCTCACTAAATAAGGGATTGCATTCACCAACACAACCCCAACCAAAGGCAGCATCATTTGGAACAAGGTTCCATTTGCTAGGCACATGGCAGAATAGTAAGCATGAGTCTTTGCTTTGGAACCGAGTGCTTATCTGGTTTAGTCTAACACAAGGTAGTCACAAAGTCTATTTTAAAAGTAGGCAGCCAATATACCAACATGACCCTACCCCAGTGCTATTCTGGTCTGAAAAGTATGATATGATTCTGGCTAAGATATAATATGGCACTGTGGTGTCTGTGGTATGGTGTTTATAGACCCCAGGGCTAGTCCATTCATAAAGATTCTGCCTTAGATCAGACACCATTCCACGGTACTTGACAATAGCAATGAACTGTACATGAGACATCTGGGCCTGCCCTAGGTTGTCAAGAGGAACTATTCTTCACATATATTCTTCCAAATCATTTTGTACTATACACCAACCATGGATTTGGGACAATTCTGAGATTGGATTGCCCTCTAGTGTTGACACAGTGACAACACACCAAAAGTGGAATTATACCATCCCTTGATTGAGAGCACCATCTAGTATTGAAATACATGAATTAACCATAGGCTCGAAGAAAAAGAGGAGCCTGCTCAGCGTGTTTGGAACATCAGGCACAATGTCAGATTGGGAAAACTGGGAGAAATACCTATCCATTCAGTGTCAGTGTCCATGGAGCATTGCTTATCAAGTATCAAGAGCTCTGGGGAAGCTAGGATGCACTTAAAAGCCAAAATAGACACTAGAAAGTTACCAGATAGGAGAGAGAGAGAGAGAGAGAGAGAGAGAACAAGAGGTAATAATCAAATAATCCAGGAGCCCTCTAAAATCTATGTATTTCTCTCCTGTTGGGAAGGCTTACACCGTTCATACTATGCCTAGAATCAAGTGGGTTTTTAAAAATTATCAGATTAATCTTAGGAACCAGAGCACTCAACACTGTGAGTGTATTAATATTTTATATTGTTATAATAAAATACCATGGCCAAAGCAACTTGTAGAAAGGAGGGTGTAGGTGTCTTATTGTTCCAGAGAGATAAAAGTATGGCAAGGTAGGAAAGACATTTTGGCTAGAGTAGAAGCTGAGCGCTCACATCTTGAATCAAAGATACCAAAGAGACTAAACTGATAATAATATGTGGTTTATAAAACCCCAAAGCCCCACCCCCCAGCAATACTTCCTCCACTGAGGCCACATCCCTAAACCTATCCTAACAATGCTACCCACTGGGGACCAACTATTAAAACATCTGGGCCCAGCCAATTGGTGGTGGTGCACACCTTTAATACCAGCACTTGGGAGGCAGATGTCAGAAGATCTTTATGAGTTCAAGGCCAGCCTAGTCTACAAAGGAATTTGAAGGACCCCCAAGGCTACACAGAGAAACCCTGTCTTGAAAACCCAAAAAAAGAAACAAAATAAAACACACAACAACAAAACTCTCTGGATCTATAGGAGACATGTTTTTTTTCAAAACACCATGGAGTGGTAAAATCCATCCCTTCTTTCATGTGTACTAGAGTGCACATTCTACTGTGTCCTCTAAGATGGTGTAATCTGCTCCTGTTAGCACAAGGTTCTCAATATAATGCAACCAGGCAATTTCAGAAGGCAGGGAGAACATAAACTACTAAACAGCACCAGGCAGTGTGACTACAGAGGGACCCCTGGGGCAGTTCATGGAATCTCTACTTCTTCATCCCAAGGAATGATAAACTGGTTCTTATGACTGTTGGTACTGGGGTGATGAAAGGGAACTGTGTAAGCACAGGATAAGATGAGCCATGCCCATGAATGATAAAATTCCTTCTGAGAAATTTAGGTACTACCCTATTCATGTTTTTATAGCTTACAGTTATTCAAGCGTACAGATTTTTAAATGCACGAGAAAGCTGTTGAAGACAGATTGTAACATTCTAACCCATCATAACTCTTTTAAGATTTAAACAATTTTAGTATATCCATATGGCAGCTTGTACTGCCCTGGGTTTACTACGTTCAAAGGGATAGGGAGGCTAGTCGGGTTCTACTTTGTTTCTCTGCTCAGTACTTCATCTGATACCTGAACTTGGAGTTGGGTCTCTTCGATAGAGGTCTGCAGTGTGCTGTGTAATAGAATATTCTCTCTAAAATGTTAATACCAAATGTGGAATAGTGATCTCTCAATTCTCAGGTTTAACAACTGTTTTGTTCATATGGTTATTATCACACACAAAAAAAACCCCTCAATAACTACCAGGGAATCCGACAAATGTTATTGGCTGCTGTGTAGTAAGGCACATTTAGCACCTATAACCAAGAGATACAATCTCCTTGATCATAGGAAACCAATAAGCAGTTCTGTAGGAGGCTGTTGATGGACTCTTTCTATATAGCCCAAACTAGGCAGTGACTTTGACCCCTACCATAATAACATGTATTGAAGGGGACCCACTGCACTTAGCCAAGAATGTCATAGAGTGGGAATTCCTCACCCTGTTCTCTAAGAGAAAAGGAAAAATGTGGTAACTTCTAATCAGTCTTTGGTTTATTCCACAAGTCTGGTGAGAGTGTGTAGGTTTGTTTCTCTTTGTTCTGGGGTGCTGACCTGTAGTAAATCACGTCACTACTCTTCTCTAGGTGCCTTACCTGGGACCATATTTTCTCCTCCATTCTTATTTGCTACCCTTTCTAGTCATGGTTTATGATACTCTGTCCTGATCACATTTATTCTTTTCAGGTGGGCAGGTTGCTATATCATAAACATTTTGTCCAACAACCTGGCTGTAAAGGAATAGAGGAGAGCAATACCATATTGAGAAGAAGTTTTCAAAAGTTTATTTTTCATTCTGGCCATAAAAAAAAAGAGCTTCACCAGGATCGTGGATGTATGTGGCCTGTCACATGGCCTAGATAGGCCAATCTGTAATGCAATGATTCCCTGGCTCTGGCAGGCATCGTATAAACACTGCATAAGTCCTGATGGTTATACTATTAGTCATTTATCAGATTCACTTCCCTTCAGAGAAATATAAGTCTGTTTCTGACAGTCTTACCTTCCAGGTAGTCAGGCACTTCTTAGAAGTTTAGACAATGTCTAACAACTGTGCCGTCGTATATCATCAATTGGTTTCTTGAAGGGGAAAGGCCTGTCATTCATATGCTGTTCCTTCAATGTACGCAGTAGTAAGAGGTGAGCGTAGAGTGAGAAAAATAGGTCAAGGCTCACAGTTGAGGAGTTCTATCCTCTTTCACCTCAACTTAAAGTTCTTCCTCATGCCTCTCATCCAGGAATTCTATAGAGAGATATGATATGTATCTCTTTTACATTGTAACTCTTCATCCATAGTCTTTATATTCTCCTTTGCAGCCAGTCAATTGAACAGTGAATAGCAACACCCATCCCAATATAGCAAGGTGCTGTCTTTGCTTGGTAAAGTGGGTCAAGCTGCTCCAAAACCAGCTATCATTTAAAGATGTCTCAATACTCACATGGTGAGCCACAGCTCTTAACAAATGGACCATCCTTTCTGCCCACACAGCGTTTAGAAGACCAGCCTGGAAATTCCTCTGTGGAAGCTTCCTTACCTTTACTTTTTCCTGGTTCCTGATTGGTTGTCAATTTTATCTAAAAACCTAGGCCTTAATCTAAGTGACCCATTTGCTAGCTGCCATGAGATTGAAAAAAAAGGGGTTAGCCTGATACAATATTTCACAAAGTTAATTTTACTGGGAATTTATCAAGAAAAATGTGTCTTATATGAGAGCAAAACACATGTACCCTAAAACTATAAGCCAGAAAGGATACTTACAATGTTTGGGACAGAGTGATTTTATCCTAACCAGAAAGTGCTTTATTTATCCAAGAAAACCTCAAAGATTTTAGGTATGTCAGACCAGGAGAAAACATTTGCTAGCTATACATCCAACAGAAGATTAATATCTAGACTATTTAAAGAACTCAGAATACTAAGTACCAAGAAAACAAACAACCCCACTGAAAAATGGGCTGTAGAACTGAACAGAGAGTTCTCAAAAATACAAATGACTAATAAACACTTTAATAAATGTTCAACATCATTAGCCATGAGGGAAATGAAAATTAAAACTACTTTGAGATTCCATCTCACACCAGTCGAAAAGGCTATTATCCAGAAAACAAATGACAGCAAATGCTGCCAGATCATGGGGACAGTAGAACTACTGTTCAGTGAGAGTGTAAATTAACTCAACCAATGTGGAAATCAGCATGGAGGTTTCTAAGAAGGACAAAATAGGTCTACTATATGAACCAGGCATAGAATTCTAGGGCAGATAACCAAAAATTCTTCATCTTACCTGCACGTCCATGTTCATTGCATCTGTATTTACAATAGTAAGGAAATTGAACCAACCTACTTGTCTATCAATTGACTCATGGACAATGAAAACTTTGCAGATAAACATAATGGGATATTATTCTACACTAAAGAAAAGTAAACTTATGAAATCTACATGACTATGGATGGAATTTGAACAATATTATACTGAATAAGAAAATTCAGATCCAAAACAATAAACATCATATATTCTTTTTGGTGTGTGAATTCTAGCTTCAAACTCTGAGATAGGCAGTTGGGAAAAATTTGGGGTTGGGGAGGAGTTGAACAAAACTAAGGCAGAATGAAAAATTCATAAAGAAATCTATTGCTTATGTGAGCTTTGGGAAGGGGGGAGAAAAGTTATCTATGATGTTACCTAGCTGCGGATCTTGTGTGTTATGATTCCAAGTTTCCAGTAACTATATATCCAATTATGAAATAGTAGCACAGGATTCTTGGGAGTAAACATCTGTTTTCTAATGTTGTTACAAAGATTAAAGGCAATATAGCAATTTTTTTATCTTTTGTTTTTATAACTATATTTTTTTAAAAAATTCAAATAAGTAAAATATCACACATCAAAATTAACAAGATCTAAAATCTGTAAAATTCAATCAATTTCTATACAGTTAGTATAGAAATACCTTTCAAAAAAGAAGCTGTGGAGTTTCACATATTTTATACTTTCAGTTGGATGGTTGTGGCATATATCTTTAATCTCTGCACTTGGGAGGCATAGGCAGGTGGATCTCTCTGAGTTCTAGGCCAGCCTAGTCTACACAGATTAAGTTCCAGGACAGCCAGGGAAACACAGAAAATACCCTGTCTCAAAAAAAAAAAGAAAAGAAAAATTATGCTTTCTGTACCAAATATATCTGATGCATTTACTCACCACCAAAAACAATCCATGACAAAATCAGAACTAGAAAAACAGTTGTATACACTCATTCATAACTCAAGTCCATTATCTGCCTATAATTTTTAGCTTTAATTTTCTTTAGAGCTGAGTAGTACTCCAGTTTTTATATGTACCAAATTTTTATTGTCCATTCATTTGTTGATAGACAACTAGATTAACAGCAATTCTTTGCAATAATGAATAAATAATCAATAAAAATGGGAGGCAAATATCTCTGTAGTAGGGTATGAAGTGAGTTCTCTGAAGTAAAATAGCTGGGTCATATGGTAGTTCTGTTTTTAGTAATGTTTTTAGAAATTTCTGAACTGATTTCTAGAATAACAGTATTAATTTTCACCTCCACAACAGTAAATAGGGGTTCCATTCTTTTCAAGTCCTCCCCAATATTTGTTTGCAGATTTGTTGATTATATCGTTCTTACAGGGATCTTGTGGTATCTTGAAGTGGTTTTAATTTACGTTTCCATGATTGCAGTGATATATTATATACCCATTTGCCTGGGGATGAGAGGACAGAGCCAGCCAATAGATTAGACATAGAGGCCAGACAGTGGTGGCACCTACTCCTATTCCTATCACTCAGGAGGCAGCGATCAGTCTGGATCTCTGTGAGTTCAAGGCCACACTGGAAACAGAGCCAGGCAGTGGTGGCACATACCTTTAATCCCACTACTGGGAAGCACAAATGCCTTTAATCCCAGAAAGTGATGTCTGGGCAGATGAAGGTATATAAAGCGTGAGGAAACAGGAACTCACTCTCTTGAGGCTGAGGATTTTGTAGAGGTAAGCTAGTGACCGGCTGTTCTGCTTCTGTGATCTTTCAGCTTTCACCCCAATATCTGGCTATGGTTTTTTTTATTATTATTATAAGACCTTTTAAGATTCATGTTACACATGATTGCTGTGGATACTGGACACCCTTTAAAGTAGTTATTGGCCATCTATTCATTCAATCAAAATCTATTCAATTCTTTTGCCTGTTTGTTAATTAGCAGATACATTCCATTAGCATCTAGTGTCTCCAATTCTTTGTAAGTTTAGGGCATTAGTCCTTGTGTGAAGTGTAGCCAGTAAAGGTTTCTGCCATTCTGTGGGCTGTCTGTTAACTGTGCTGACACTTTTTTCTTTGCTGTAGAGAAACCTTAGTTTTTCATGTATTCCCATCTATTGGTACCTGGTCTCTGAGCGATGTGGTTCTTTTTAATAAGATCTTGTCTACCACAATATTTCTAAAGGAACCCTC
Organism: Peromyscus attwateri; assembly: GCA_902168425.1. NCBI lineage: Eukaryota > Metazoa > Chordata > Mammalia > Rodentia > Cricetidae > Peromyscus > Peromyscus attwateri. Next base: position 37,564 of record CABHPP010146354.1, read on the forward strand.
TGTTTTCTTCTTGAAGTTTCAGGGTTTCATGTTTTAAATTAAAGTCTTTTATCCATATTGACTTCAGTTTTATATAAGGTGAAGAATATAGATGTAATTTCATTCTTCCGGAGGTGGAAATCCAGTTGTCCAAGAATCATTTGTTGAACAGTCTTTTTTTTTTTTTTTTTTTTTTACAAGTAGGGTTTTTCTTCCATTGTCAAAAATTAAGTAGGGATAGTTTTGCCAATTTATATTTGGATCTTCAATTCAGTTCCATTATTTTATATGTCTAATTTTATGCCCATACCAGTACCAGATGTCTTTATTACTATTGCTTAACAATATAGTGTAAAGTCTAGAGCCAGTACCAGTTGTCTTTATTACTATTGCTCAACAGTATAGTCTAAAGTCCAGTGCCAGTACCAGTTGTCTTTATTACTATTGCTCAACAGTATAGTCTAAAGTCCAGTGCCAGTATTTTTTTTACTCCTTGGGATTGCTTTCACTAGTTGTGGTTCCACATGAATTTTTGTGTTGTTTTTTTCTATACTCATGAAGTATGACATGGGAATTTTAATAGCACTATATTAATCCTGTGTATTAATTTTGGTAGGGGAGATTATTTCCACAATATTAATTTTGTCTATCCAGGAATAAGCAATAGTTTTGTATCATTTAACATCTTTTTTTTTCTTTTTTATATCTTGAAATTTTCATTGGAGAAATCTTTCACTTCTTTGGTTACATATATTCCCAAATATTTTTTGAGGGGAGAGTAAATTGGAATGGAATGTTTTCCCCAATTTCTTTCTCAGAGAATAGACTGCATGTAAAAAAAAAAAAATAAAGGTTAAGGTTTTTTTGGGGGGAGGGTTGTATTTTGCAACTTTACTGCAAGTGTTTATTAGTTCCATAAGTTTTCTAGTAGACTCAATAGGATCTTTCAAGTCAATAATAATGACATCTTCAAATAGAGATAGTTTGGCTTCTTCCTTTTCTATTGTCCCTTTTATGTTTTTTTCTTGTCTACTTGCTATAGCTAGTAGGGCACTGTATCAAACAAGAGAGGAGAGAGTGGCCATCCTGGTCTCATTTATGATTTTAATCAAAATGCTCTCAAGTTGTCTTCATTTAAGATAATGTTTGCTATGGGTGTGATATAAATGATCTTCATATTTTTGAGATATATTCCATCTATTAGTAAAGTCTCCAGAACTCTTATAATAAAGACATGTTGGAGTTTGTCAAAGATATTTTCAGTATCAATTGAAATAATTTTGTGTTTTCTGTCCTTCAGTGTATTTATATATTTTATTATCAGTTAGTGATTCATGTATATTGAACCAATATTGTCTTTTTTTGGATAAGGCTCACTTGGTCATAATATATAATCTTCTTAATGTGCTCCTAAATACATTTTGAAAGTATTTTAGTAAGAATTTTTGCTCCTATGTTAGTCAAAGAAATTGTAGTTTTATTTCTTTTATCTCTTTCTTTTCTTCCTTTCTGGTTTTTTGGTAGTAAGATGATGCTGGTGTTTTTAACCAATTCTTTTTGAAAACATATTCTTATGCCAAAGACTGTGGTAAGTAGCAAGAGCCCACCCAGCTGTACCTCATCTTATTCTGGTTATAAAGCCTGAAAAACAAATAAACAAAATTTCAAAATCCAACAAGAGAACAACTAATTGCAAGATTCAGTCTAGAGACTGCCTACTGTGGTCTATGATTAATATGGAACTATGACATAAAATAAAGCATTGATAGGCACATCCTGATTTTTCATAGACGGTGGCTTGTTCAATTAATATGTCATGGCTCTGGTTCACATTTCCTAATCTTCTTTAGTATCTATTTTTAGAACTCACTTCCTGCACAAAGTAATTTATTTTCCACTCTTCTTTTAGGAGTAACATGCTAATCTACACCACACTTTTGTTTATTTAATCAATTACTTTGGTGTTTAAAGAGCAGACTTTTCCCATCCATCAATAGTTGGACAAAAAACTGGATGTCATACAATGTAATGAAATCTTCAAGTAAGTGACTTTGAATTAACCAGTGTGTAAAAAATTCAGGGCAAGCCTGACCTAATTGAGTGAAAGTCGAAAGGGCTGGGTCTTTCTGAGGTATAGAGTATCTCTGGATTTGAAGAAATAAGCTGTATTTTATGAAAGAGACTGTGTAAAGGGCACATGGTAAGATGTTGAAGATAATGCCCAAATTACAGTAAGAAAGAAAATGGAAACTTTACTTCTTTAAGTCAATGGACTCTACCAGCAGCATCCAAGCTTGCAAAATATCCAGGATCTCTGTATAAAAACTGAAGCCAGCAATATCATGAAAGCCCCTTGAGATCATAGAGGCCCCATATAAGCCATACTTGCCATTCTGGCCTACAGAAACTGAGGAAAGGAGTATATGCCAATTTCATTTGTCAAATTTCTGTTAATTATTTTCAACAGGCAAATAACTGCTACAATTCATTTGGATTGATATTTGTAGGTGGAAGGTTTTTTTTTTCTGCTTGCATGTTCCCAAATACCCAGCAGCCACTTCTTAAATAATTGACTCCGGGGATTTAATCTTACTTTTAATGCTCAGCCAGTAGCTTGGACTTATTACTAGCTAGTTCTTACACTTAAATTAACCCATAATTCTTACCTATGTTTAGCCACCTGGCTTGGTACCTTTTCTCAGTGTGGCATTCTCACCTTGTTTCCTCTACATCTGGCTGGCAACTCCTCACTCTACCCTTCCTCTCCTCAGCATTCTTCTAGTCTGGCCACCCTGCCTATACTTCCTGCCTGGCTACTGACCAATCAGGGTTTTATTAAACCAATTCAAGTGACAAATCTTTACAGTGTACTCTTGTACATTATTCTACAGCAGATAGTTAATAACCTAAAATGTTTAAAGATGTACTAAATAATACAACTTTCCTAGCATCAGACAATGCTTGGAAAGGTCTAAAATATTCTGTTTCATTCATCTTTTCCTTTTATAGTTTATAAATACACAACATACATATAATATATATATAACATAGTAGTCAAAGATTGATAGTAATACCTAATATTACCAGCATCCAAATCTTACTCTCATCATAACTTGATACCATTGGAAATTCTAAAACTTACTTTAAGTGCTTTAGTCATAACAATTTTATCTGGAAATAAATATAGAAATATAAAAACATTTTTAATTGCTGAGATTTCAGAATTCTATGATGTACCTAGACTCTGGTTAAAATGTTCATGTGACTTCTTTATTGAGATATTAATTTTTTTATTTTGATTTAATTAATTTATTTAATATTTTTATTTATAATTAACTTAATTTCACATATCAGTCACGGATTCCCCTGTCCTCCCTCCTCCCATCCCCCCGCCCCCCCCCCCCCCAGTTCACCCCCCATTCCCACCTCCTCCAAGGCAAGTTCTCCCCTGGGGAGTTAGCCAAGCCTGGTAGACTCAGATGAGTTCATGTGACTTTTAAGAATGCAGTGGGGCATTCTGGTCCTCGGGCAAGCTCAGCTCCCTATGAGTATCCTCATTCTTTGCTTAGCATTTCTGTCTTGATGAACATTTTTTTCTAGAAGCCTTGTGCGAATACTAAAGATGAAAAAAAATTGAAAATATTTTCTTTTTCTCACTCAACACATAGGACTTTTTGACTCTTATCTCCTACTAAGTTATAGATCACGAGTTGCATTATTCCACAAGAAATCAGGACAAAGGCAGTCATCACTTTTTCTTGTTTAACTTCTTGCTTATGCTATTGTGAGGAAAGATTAAAACTTTCTCTATGAACATCATTTTGGATTTTTTACTCATTTAACTGCTATGACACATATCATGTCAAATTTTTCTACTTCAACTGTATTCTTAGCTATTTCTTTCCTTCTCATTTCCCCAAAATAAATTGGTTTGTTATTTATCTTTAAGGTGAAGCATATAATGGATATAAAATGTTAATAAAAGCAAAGGTATCCAGTGGTTCATTTTCAAAATACAAACTGAAAGTAACATGTGGAATGCAATTATAAAGTGAAACTTTCTTTACATAGGTGATTTCTACTTCTGAACAATGTGTTATAAATCAAGTCTTCTATAGTTCCTAAACCAGAGCCAGCTGTTAACTATTGGCATGCTATGTAAAAGATGGCTAAGACTTAGAAACAACCAGAAGAATCAGAGTGGCTGGAAAGGACAGGACTCATGTACAGGCAAGTCAGGAGAAATTTATAATCATTCTGGTTTGGAAATTACATTCCAAGAAACAATAATGTGTAACTCCCTAAATGTCACAAAACACTTATATTTGTACATTTGAGACATTAGCAAATTTTCCACATATTCCCCCTCCAAATTATTTTACCAAATCATCAGATTTAATTTTGTGACCATTGAAGAAAAACTTAGAAATCATCAGAGAGAAAATATGGCAACATATTTTGTGGCAATATATTTTGAGGGGAAAGTACTGAGTAACAAGATTTCTCTTGATTAACTATGGACACAAGAGAGAAATTGTACATTACAACTGCTGAAAGGAGAATTAATCAATAATTATGTGTCAAGTGAATATATGTATCTTTTTTTAAAAAAGGAGGAAATTAGCTGTTGAGAAAACCAAGGATTCAGATAAATAAAATTTGAATCTGAGATTAGTAGATATACAGTGAATGATTAACTTAAGGAAGTCATTCTAAAAAGAAAGGTGTAAATGTAGAGTATCTATTTTATCATTTTATATTGTGTGGGTAAACTATTTTTTCTTCTCTTGAGGTTTGTAAATTATGTTTGGGGGCCAAACTAAAGCATTATTACATTGTACAGTATGGTTCTCCATATACATAGGAAGGATATGACAAGGATAATTATATTTCAAGTGGTGGCAAATAAAATTATTCAAGGGTGACTTGTGATTTTTTATGCTTCTTACACACTGTCAAAATGTTGACACCTGTAATTTTTTCTATATAAGTAGGAAATCACAAAATTATTAACATAAAGAGAAAGATACTATCAAAATCACTAACAAAAATCCAAATTCATACCTAATATCTCTTGAGATAACATACAAGGAAAAGAACAAAATGAGGAAGCACATGAAAATTGCAGAAACAAAAATATCAACTAAGATAGGCGAGCCTTCACTTATCACTAAAACAGAAAGATACATTTAAGGTTGCATAGTCAATATTGGCTTTTTAAACGTTTGGTGGATTTACCAGAATAGGAAAATTTAAGTACATTTAATGTTGCCAATATATCTGCTCACTAAAGAATGTTACATTTGACTTCTCATTTATTATGTTTTCTAGTCTTGATCTTTTTCCATGGAGACCTACATAAAAACTTGTGTTTTTTCTAATGGAAGCCATATTTGGACTAGAAGAGTCCATCAATATTTGAACAGATATAGTCTCATTTAATTTCTTTGGGAACAGCCAGCACTAGGCACATTGATTGTGTAGTCAGGAAATAAGTAAATGTAGTCATCCCTTGCAGTATGCTGATGCCTCAAAATACAACTTCTAGTAGGAAAAGTAAGAAATGGAAAGAGGAAGTTGAGAGAAGAAACAGAGAGGAATCGAGAACCTGAAGAAGAAATTCCTGATAGTTGGTAAAATTCCATCATTTTGTAAAACAGCCAACCTGAATTCTTGGCTGTGTGCTTTTTGTGATTCTTCAGTAAATAAACAACAATTTTATTGCAGTTTTGCTTATCTAGAATAAAAGGAAATAAAGACTATCAATTTTAGAAATGTCATGCTTTATGCTGAGATTAATAGTGTAGACACACAACCCCAGCAACTCTGGAGGGCATGAGGAAGGATCACAGTTGAAGGCCATCTTAGACAACTATGTGAGATTTTGCCTCAAAATAAAAAGTAAAGAAGGGACTAGGGTAGAACACTTCACTAGCCTGGACAAGCCCCTATGAGCAATTGCGAGTATCACAAAATAAATGAAATAAGAAAAAAAAATTCTATGAAAGATAACCACAATTGGTTAAAATGCAGAGATAAACTCATGTATCAACAACATAACTCATGCACCTAAGGGTCAAGGAAAAATTGCTAAAGAGGGTGTGTAAAGGTGCCCAGAGCCAGAGAACCAAGAAGTCTGATGTGAAAGTGTATCTCCTACAAAGGAGTGGAAAGCTACACCCATGATACTTAAACAATATGGCTGCCTAAACAAGACCTGAAACATGGCAATACCAATAGACATACTAATATGGATGCATAACTAATTGCTGGTGACTCTGAGAGGGAGAATTAAACTCTCCTGGGAATGAGTCCCTTAACTGATTATCCAGTACAAAGTTGTCAGCTCTAAAATGACACATAGACATGTGTGTGTGTGTGTGTGTGTGTGTGTGTATTGAGTCTACTTAGTGTTATATATGATTTAATATATATTGATTGAATATATTCAACAGAATATAATTTAGGCTACAAAGAGAGCATCAATTTTGTTGTCTTCACTTAAACATACATTCTGTTGAATATATACATAAATATATTGTGTTGAATCTATGTATATATATATATGTATATATAATTTAGAAGTTATATGTAACAATAATGATCAAAGAAAAAGAGACATTTAATTTGAGTGAAAATGGGGGTGGGACCTAGGAGTGTTGGAAGGAGGCGACATGGAAGAGATTGGAAGGAGGAAAGATAAGGGAATGTTATGGAATTATATTTTATTGAAAATAAAGAATATTAATAAAAATATTGCTATCAGGCTTATATATTGCATATTCAAAATATACCCATCATAAAAATATGCAAACTATTATAATAAAAAATGACAACACTATTAAAAATTCCATTTTGGGATTGAAACCTAAGTTACCTTATGAAAGTCGGAATTTGTTGTACTACATTGAGCCAAACACTTTCTGTCAAGGAATCACAAGTTTTAGAAGATATGTGAAATAGAGTGTGCTAGGAAACAATGAGACAATACCATACTTTTAAAAGACATTTAAGTATTTTAAATTCAACTCTAAATTATCCTATAGTAAAAGACAAATAATGACACTTAAATTAAAAAAATAATTTAAGTCATACATGAAAGTTCAGAAGCATATTGTTGTCTTTATTTTAATCTGTCACCAAGTCCTTAGAAAAATTAGATGTGGGTTTATATTTGATATAGTCTGTGCCTTTTTAGCTTTTGATAATGAATAGGCTTTTATTTTTAATGGCTGCTGTTTAAGTGAAGACAGCAAAATCGATGCTCTGTTTGTAGCCTAAATTAAATGTCTAGAAGATAAAAATAAACACTTAAAATTCTATAGCAGCGGGGTAATTTAGAGAAATATTTGATGTGATAATGAGCAGAGTAGTGTACAACAGGCAAACAAAGAAAATTAGATTATACAGCTTTCTTTGGGATTGTCTTAGTCGGCATTAAGCATTGGTCAATGTACATCCCAATTCTTTGGACAACCTGACTAGATAAGTACTATTATTATTCACATTCTCTACATGAGATTAAAGGATAAAAGTAGAATAAATAAGGATACAAAAGTGAAAAAATGAAAATATGGTAATATACACAATTAATTCAATTAAGCCAGAAAAGTGAAACTTGTAGAAAAATAGAAGGTATTAGAAATATTAAACAGAGTGAGGCAATAATCCAAGCCCAGAAAAACAGACAGGATATGTTCTTTCTCATATGCAGATGCTACCTTTGGATTTTTATACATCTGTATTTAAACTGTCAAATCTCTAGAAGCTAGGAAGCAGGAAAGGAGATGTGGGAGGCAATTAAGAAACAATGGACAGAATAAACATAGGAAGTAAGAAGATAGGGAGGTACTAGTTGTGAAAGTTTTAAGAAGGAGAGAGAGAGAGAGAGAGAGAGAGAGAGAGAGAGAGAGAGAGAGAGACACTGAGACTGTGGAGCACCCAGTCCTAAATGGGATGTCTTCACCAAATTCCTCATCTCAAGGCTCAAGGATCTATATGGAAGATGAGGCACAAGTATTATGAGTCAAAGGTGATGGTGAAGCCGGGCGGTGGTGGCGCACGCCTTTAATCCCAGCACTTGGGAGGCAGAGGCAGGCGGATCTCTGTGAGTTCGAGGCCAGCCTGGGCTACCAAGTGAGTTCCAGGACAGGCGCAAAGCTACACAGGGAAACCCTGTCTCGAAAAAAAAGATGAAGCACAAGTATTATGAGTAAAAGGTGATGGTGAACTCCACAGGAAACAGCATTTTCCAGACATGTGATAATACACATATGGATTCACAGAGACTGTGGCAGCATACAAAAAAAAAAAACCAAAAAAACAAAAACAAAAAACAAAAAAACAGAACAAAAACAAACAAACAAACAAACAAACTGTATGGACTTAAGATAGTTGGAGCTTTAGCACTGAGAATGGAAATTGGACACCGGGTCCCACCCTTCACCAATAAGCTATCTACAGCTGACACTTGCTGGTAAAGGATAAATCAGTTTAATTACGGTGTCGTTTTATAGGGAATATTGGCCATGCTTCAGGGCAGGCCCCATGCTCAGGAGTAGTTGACCAATAAAACATGAATTCAATTATGTTGTGTGGACTATTTGTTTCATTTTGCTTTATTTGGTTTTTCATTTTTCTTATGCTTATTTTGAGATTTTATGAGGTTTTTTTTCATTTTGGTATTTCTTGTTTTTTTATTGTTGTTTTTGTTTCTTGTTTTATTTTTATTTTTGTTTTTGAAAGAGAGCTAGAGAAAAGCAAAGTAAGTTGAGTGAGTGGGGAGGTGGGAAAAATCTGGAAGGACTCAAGGAAGGGAAAACATGAACAAAACATACTATATAAAAAAAATATTTTTATTTCCCTCGAACCTTGCCCTTCATTACCCCCACTCACGTCCAGGTTG
>CABHPP010146355.1:859-18225 GCA_902168425.1 Peromyscus attwateri
TGGTGTTTGATCTCAACTGTTACCTTGATGAGATCTAGAACCACTTGAGAGATAGGCCTCCAGGCAAGTCTGTTGGGGATTATCTTGATTAGGTTAACAGAGTGGGAAGACTGGCCCACTGTGGGTGGTCTCATTCCCTAGGCTGAAATCCTGGCCTCTATACAAAGGAACAAGTGATCTGACCATGCGCATCCATCCCTCTCTGCTTCCTCACTGGAGATGCAATGTGCCCAGCTGTGGCAAGCTCTCGCTGCCATGACTACTCGTCCACGGTGGATGGTACCTCCAACAGTAAGCCAAAAGAAACCCTTTCTCCCTTAAATTGCTTCTGTCAGGGAATTTAGCACAGCAACAGGAAGGTAACTAAAATAATACTCAACTTTGATCTCTATCAGTCTTTTTCCCTGTTACTATTTGAGCTAGAGGATATTCTCTTTTCGCCCTCAGAATTTTCATTTCTTTGTGAATTCTTGTTTTCTTGGTTCCTTCTTTTTTCCTCTCTATTTCTACTCTGCCTTTTTTCTCTGAGTTCCATTAATCTCTCCTCCTATCTTCTCCATTTTCCCATGTTATCTCTCAGCTTTATGGCCTTCCTCGTCTCTTGTACTCCTCTCTATCTACAGTACTCCTTGCTTTTGCTGAGATCTTTCGTGACTTCTAGAACCCACCCTCTTGTTGATGTGCCCACTTTTGCCAGCCCCTTGCTCTACTGTTCTATATTTGCTTTTGGTTGGACCATGTTCTCTGTTGCTACCCTTTGCTTTGGCTGGGGTCATGCTCACTACTTTTGGATTCTCTGACCCTTCCCTGGTCTTTTCCTGTAGAATCAGACTTTTCTTTCACATTCTTGTGACTTCCTTAACTCTTCGACATCACCTCTTTCTCTTTTGATATGCCTCCTGTCTTCACTTTGGCTTTATTGTATTTATCTTCTGAATTTCTGGTGTCTTTCTTTTTGCAGTCAGATAAGGTTTTAACTTTCTCTTCCTTTTCTCTTTTCTATCTGGACTCTCAGGTGTGTCTATGATCAGACACGTATCTATGTTCTTCCTCCTCCTTTTCACTATAAACTGGGCTCATTTTATTTTATTTTATTTTATTCAACTCTTATCCCTTCGATCCATCCTTTGCCCCTTGACACCCTCATTCTCTGAGCTCTCTGAGTCTCTTGCCTCTAATACTGAGGATATTCACTATGTCTGAAATGGTTCCTTGATCTGCATTTGGGAGTTCAACCAAGTCCTCTTCCTTTACTATTCCTGTGAGACCCTTAATCTAAGAGTCTCCTCTGTAGGAAGTGGCTGGGATTCAGGTGGACCACACCCTCTGTCCTCCCCCTACCTGACCCCCTGTTTTTTCTGTCCTTGCCATTAGTGTTAGGAAGCCTTTTTTCTCTGGTATTAGGAGTCTCTTCCAGATGGACAGCAGGCAGGCTTCAAGATTTTCAGGCTCAACTGTACTACACCTTGTTCTTGGACTTTTCTTTTTTATAGTTTCAGGAACTTTTCCTGTCCTCTGCCCCCTTTTTTAAAATTTCTCTTCAGAAGTACTTTCAGAATCAGAACACTGAGAATCACCTGGGCTATCTGAATCACCAATGATGATAAAGATTGTGACTGTTTACGTCTGGTCTTTTCGTAGCTTTAGATTTGGGGAGTAGCTCCCCACAAATGAGTCACACCTTGGCAAATGGCTTGCTCACTGTGCCTATTTCTGCTTTTGACTCCCACACAGCTCCTTGACCTGAGATCACCCACTCAAAGCCAACGCAATATTCATCACACTGAGGAGTTGGTTGCCTTGTTGTGAAGAACCAGGAGCCATTTTTTCCATCCCTCTATTGACCACTGAGAGAAATTCTGTAATTAACAGCAAAAATTTTAAAATGAGAGGGGAAGAAATCTCCACCGTGACCTCTGTTCTCCCTTCTCTTTGCTTCCACACTGACACAGTTTTGCCCTTTCTGGACCCGGGCCCACTAACTGCCTCCCTTGCCCACAAACCATCCTGGCACGAAGGGGCTGATCCTCTTGTTTTTACTTAGGCTTGAACTAGTTGATTTGTTAGTTTTAAACAAAACCCTTCCATTTCCACCTACTTCCTCTACATGGCAACTGAGTCACTTGGTGTGCTCTGCTGTTTTGCTTCTTTATCCAGCTTTTTCCTCTTGCACAGCACCATTTCCACTCCTCTAGGACTACTTTCATTTTAGTCTCCTCAAGAATAAACTATACACACCATCGTTCTTGCTGTACTCCCTCCATTCATCTCCATTTCGGTGATGCTTGTCATCAAGTAGTAACAGAGTTCTAAGTGAGGACTATTAAAGTCTGAGTTGCATATCTGAAGACTACTTATCCATATCCCTGACTACTGAAGATCAGCGAGCTGGATGTTTCTGTTCTTCAGTATTATTCCATTGCTGTTTTGCCTGTGTATGAATTGCTCGGGCTTTCTGCACAGAAACCCAAATTCTTCTGTTTCTTGAAGAGTTGCTGGGGTCTAGCCTCGGCTCAGGTTCAGGTCCCGAGACAAAGAAGGGGCATCTGTGCAAGGAAAACTTCTGACCACCAAGTGGATTGCACTCAAGTGGCCCCAAATAGCTCAGCCGTCTTTATTTATACTTAAACAGAGTTTTTCTTACCAGGGTTACATGAATAGCTTTATCATTGGCTTCTATTTCTGACTTTAAGAAATACATCACAATTTAAGGAATACATCATGATCATTTTGAAAGCCCCCATTGTTCCCCTTTATGCTTCCCCAAATACACCTTCCCACTCCCTCCATAACTGTATTCTAGAACAGAGTTCAGCATTTTTGCAGGCTTAACTAAATATCGAGCCAGACACATCCTGCTCCCGCAGCACTTACATCAGCTGGCGGCTACCTGCGGTTATAAGTTAAAAAATTAATAGACACAGGCACAATGCTTTAAGGACAACAATATTCAAACCCAGCTAATTCTTTCATGTCTGCAAGATATATTTTTATACGGTTCCCTTTTCCACAAGAGGGCCCCATGTCTCAATCTCTGTCAAAGGCAGCCCTTGACAAAGCACCCTCTTCCCTCTCACTGTCCCATACTTCTTCCACCACTATAAGCTCCTAGATATGGTAAAGGTGGATCTATCCATCCCATAGCTTGCATTGTATTTTTTCCTCTTGGAGCATACCAGATCCTACCAATGAATCTATTCTTGGTGTCCAGGGAACTTCCTCTCAACAGTTGGCACCATGTGTGCCCCTGAGGTTTTCTTCCTAGCCTGCGACTGCATGCCCTGCTGTCCTCTCCCGAACTGTAAAACATGGTTAATGTTCCGTGTGTTGTTTTCTCATATGTGCCTAACTATCTCCACGGAGTCAGAAAAGTTCCCAGGGTTGGGAGTTGTAGTTAGTAATTCCAGAGAAGAGATTTAAGAAGCATTAACCCCCTGCTGAATCTTAGGGGAAAATATTTGAGAAAGAGCAGAATTTCCAGGGAAAATTACAGCTGATGCATGTGTGACTGACAAAGTAAAACTAAAAACTGCCCAAAGAATCGCCAATCTAATGAGAGAGAAAAGAGTCTGCAAGCTGCATGAACTTTCCAAATTCCTACACTGTCCTGTGGACTACTGGTCCTTGCCAAGTGAGAGTCCTGAGGAAACTTGTTGGACAGGTAGTTTTATGCTGATCCAAGACAAGGTTGCACAGCTCCGACAAAGAATGTTTTAAAACTAAGCATTCTGAGTGAAATCGATACATAGGTTCAGGGTTTTAAAACCTGTTGTTTAAAATCTGTTGTTGTGTTTTTCAAGACAGGATTTCTCTGTGTAACAGTACTTACTGGTTATCCTGCAACTCGATTTGTAGACTAGGCTGTCCTTGAACTAAAAGAGATCTGCCAGCCTCTGCCTCCTGAGCGCTGGGATTTAAGGTGTGCGGCGCCGCCACCGCCACCACCCAGCTTTAAAACCTGTTTTTATAAGCTACACTGCATTATGAATTTGAATGTTGGTTTTGATTCATGGTTTTGTTTCCTTCTGGTCTTCTCCATCTTCTATAGCTGTCTTCTTTCTGAACACTCACCTTTTTATCATTTTGTTTTAATCCTGTGACTTTCCATTCTCCATGCCCATGTCTTCTCTGTATGCCCTGCTGAATTTGGACTCTCTTGTATACCTTGGAAGTTACTTCTTAGGCCCCTTGTCTCACTTAGCGTTCCTATATCAACTCGTATTTATAGCTTCTTTGCTGTGTCCTGCTCAGGACTGCATTTCTGATTTGTGGTGCTCTTCCTGTCTGTTGTAGCTTCCCTGATTGTTGGATTCACGGTTGGAATGGTGCACTACAATTTCCTCTGCTCGGAAGTTGGGTCTTGAATGTTCTTTATAAGCTATAGAATCTAGACTCCTGGTTTATATCCTCTTAAAAATAATTTTGTAGAGTGTTGGAAAGATGGCTCAGGGGTAAAAGACACTTGCTGCCAAGTCCAAGTTTGATTTCAAGCACCCACATGATAGAATAAGAGAACCATAAGACAATCCTGTAGTGGATGCTTTTTCTGCTTGTTCTCAAGATGTTGAATTTTTCCTGTACCAGGTGTTTCTACAGCAAGGCCAGAGCCTTACTCAACAGCACCCTCTCCTGTTGGTGCACTGAAATACATTTTTTTTATATTACTATTTATTAACTTCAGACACCACCAATCCAACTATGTGGTACTGGGCCCTTGAACATGCTATGGAAGCATCTACAAAGCAAGCTTCATCCCCAGCTCCCTGAAATACATTTTTTTAATGAACAGTACCTTTTGGGGGCAATGTTAGGGGAAATTTGGTGTCTTTAGATTTCATGGGATCTTTGTTTTCATGTGTTTTTCTCATCTAAATCCTAACTCTGTTTCCATAAGGTTCTCATCTAAATCCTCTGTTTCCATAAAGGCTCCAGCGCTGGTACTGATTTCAAATATTTATTCCCTACCCAAATGAAATAGGAGTTTGCAGTATTGTGTCTTAGCTACATATGAGTTAAATACAATTTTATCCTGCTTTTGTTGGCTTCTTTTTTAAAAGACTCAGATTTATGTAGCTATTGTTTTCATAGCCCTCATTTTCTTACCAAAACTTGAAAATACCAGTACTGATAAATTTTTAGGTAAGACTTTCATATAGAAATTACATAATAGGTTTCATTTATTGGCTTCATACTCAAGAAACAGATTTTTTTTTTTCTACAGATAAGACAGAGAGGGTAAAGGTGCTTACTACCAAGTGAGTTTGATACTTGGAAACTCACATGGTGGAAAGAAAAGACCAACTCCACACATAATGGTTCTGTGTGTGTGTGTGTGTGTGTGTGTGTGTGTGTGTGTGTGTGTGTATGTATGTAAAAAGGTCAAAACAAGTAAATGGAAAAATAAGGGGGAAGTTTACAGAGAAAATTGTTCTCTGGGGTCTAAGCAATTTTACCCTTCCTCTTCCTATGCACTCATGGGATATTGTGAAGAGGACCTATGACCCATGCGTCCAGGGTAATACGTTTGTCCTGCTGTCACTATGTCCAGAGTCATCTGAAACGGCATATTTAATGGCGTTACAATCATGATCTATATGGACAATCTCTGAAGACAGCGGCCGCTCTAGCTCTGTAGAGCTGGATTTGGCATCCATCTCTTTTCCTGATGGCTCCTTGTCAGGGAATTGTGTTCTCTCCAGATCCATGGCCTTAGATGGTGGGATGGAGAATGGCAACTCCTGATCAGATGAGACAATCTCTCCATGGGAAGCTTTCCCAGCTTGCTAATGGGACTGACCCCAGAACCCTGGCCAGGAGAAAAGCCTGATACAGGAGAAACAGAACTGTGTAGTTTCTTGCCACTTGATTTCTTACCATCTTGAGATTGTGGTCCCTCCAAGTACCTGGATAATGGGAGTCAGGATGAGAAAGAAGAGCTGAGTGGTGCTCAGTGAAGTCCCTGGAACCACTTACTTACCGAGTGGACAGGCCTGGCCAACTTTATCAGTCTCAGGTTCATCAGGGGTAACTGTCACATGGCCTACTGCCTGGCATCAGACAGCCCACCGTATCTTCCATTACGGTCACATCTATATACACACACACGTAATGTTCTCCTCTTGTTCCTCTCTTCCCTGCAGAAGTTTTCCCCCCACTGTTAGTCTAACCATCCCCTTCAACTGAACACACTTCCTAGTTGATCAGCGGGAGGGTGACTTTCTGTCATGCAGACTTGACATAATTTCTGGCACTCTTACACTGTCTCCCACCAGCAAACTCCAAGGCCTTTCCCATTCAGTCCCATCTGGCTCCCAGGCTGCTGAGGTGGCCTCTGCCTGCCATGCACTCAAACCTCCCTGCACTCCCTACTGCATCTGCCTACATTTTCTTTGTAGCAAAACTCAGCTCAAATATTAATTGTCCCTTGGATTCTTTACCTAGGAGTTACTACTCTTCACTCAAGGAATGGGTTAATTCTCATAGTTATAATCACTCACGTTGTCCAGACAACTGGGGAAGTCAGGGGCAAAAAATCTATTGACATTTGTATCCTTAGAACCTAATGAAGTTTGACAAGAATAACTGGATGACAAGTCGAACTCCTATCCTAGGCCCAGATCCCTGAGTCTACTTAGGTTATGCCGTCCTGTAGTGATAAACTCAACCCAGAGCCAGCAAGATCTCAACAGGCACAAGTGTTTGCCATCAAACCTCAGAGCCCAAGTTTGACCCCTAGGATCCACAGTGTAGGAGAGAACTGACTCCCACAACTTGTCCTCTGACATCAGTGCAATGCCAACAAAAACTAAAGTCTCTTTAGTTTTCAAAAACCAATTATTTTCAGCTGCTACTCGCCCACTATGGACCGGGTGGGTGCATCTCTGCGCTAAGTTTTCCCTTGAGGAATCCATGGCATTGCTCACCTCCCTGGAAGGACTTCTGACTCTTCCATCATCAGCTCTGAAGTGGCACAATCTGGCTACCCTCATTTCAGTGACTTCAGCATGGCAAATGTCCATGTACGAGGAAGGCCAAGGAGCAGGGATGTGAACTCCTCCACAAACGAGGGAGCATATGACAACCTACCACATAGCCATCCTATCCAGATGGCCTTCCCTGTCCCTCCTAGGGCCATGAACTTGTTTCTAGCTGGTTTCAGCTGCGGGAAGGCCCCACAGAGGAGGAGGCCATACCAGGACTGGGAAAGGCCTGTGCCTCCATTTTCTCAGAGTTCTTCTGAAAGGGCAGTAGGTACTTTCTTCATGGCCCCAGCCCCCAGCAGACCTTACAAAGGGCTCCAGCTCCAGCTTTGGTAAAAAACGAAAACTAATGGGCAAAGGGCAGGGAGACCAGAACACGAGGGTCCCCCAGCCAGGCCACAGCAGGGAAACCAACGGGGCCGGGAGGGTTGCCTGGACCACCATGTTTAGGTTACATTCACGGTCTGACTCATTTGCAAATTAGTGTGAATAATGGAGCCATCACGTGGCATAAACGATATAAACAGCCACAAAAAAACAAATGAATTGATTGCATATTAAGCAGAAAAATGTTTATTTCTATCAAATTGAATACAAATCAATCTTCAAGCAAGATAACAAAAAAATCAATTAATACAACGAATCGTTAGGATAGCATATACAGAACACACTCAGATATTCTGAACTAAGCATATATGCCCAAATCAAGAACACCAATTATCACATTGAAGAGAAGCTGACCTGTCGGCTCCTGGGAAACTTAAGCCGCCATTTTTCACAGGCCAGTGAACCAAAGACAGACAGGTGGTACTGGGTTAGAAGACTGCCTTGAACTTTGGGGGTCACAGTGAAATGCCATCAGAGTCCAACATATTCCCCCAGAAATCTATTCATCTCAGAAACAAAAATAAAATTCAGTAGTACAAACTCTCATAAAACTAGAAAAGAGCCTGGAGCCCTAACATTGCTTGTAGTTTCCACAAAGACCAAGTTGTCCATTTTCTTCCCTGTTCCCCAGTCCCAGAGAGGGGATGATCCTTTCAAGGATTTTAAACAAGAACTTTTTGTTGACTTCCTATAGTTGTCTGTCACTAGTCTCTATGAATGTCACATGTGAAACTTTACCATCTGGGCAATGGCTCAGCCTCTCCCCTTCTTACCCAACTACATACTGATTGGTCAAACCAAGGCGTGACCTGAGGCAAAGTAATGGCATTTATTCTGGCAAGAACTGTGCAGTGTGCCACACCAAAAAATAAGGAGTGGCATTTATGGCTAACTTTCACGGTTTAATAGGTGCAGGCTTTCTTCATACGGCCTCATGGCTTCCTGACACCTGGAATAGAGGCCAATCAGCCTGGGTCTGAATCCAGCCTGCCTCGGTGCCTTGTATTTAGAGGACCCTTCTAGCAGCTTCCTTTGCTTAAGCAAAGAGGGTAAAGAAAGTCTCCCGCAGCCACTCCATTGACGTCTGCCACCCTTCCTGAGCCCACAAGCAGACCTAACCAGGCTCATTCATGGTCCTGGGTTGCTTAGGGCAAAACAGACAGCTAACATCCAATAAAAGGCTGTGGTTTCTGAAGCAGGAAAACCTGGAACTGAGTCACAGCTGCACTGTTTACTTGTATCAAGAGCCTGGGCAAGACTTCATAACCTGGGCTCCTTGTCTGTGTCCACCTAATGGGATGCTAGGAAGATTCACCAAGATGCTTATAGAGGTCCTGAGAGTGCACAATCCACTCAGAAGGCCTCCTTCATAGCACCTTTTTGTTATAATACTGAAGGAACGAACATGCAGGGTTTTCCAAGCTCTAAGCAAGAGGACTCTGGGAAGCAAACTGAAGAGCCAGGCGGAGTCTGTGATTCAAGTCAGACTGGAGTCTCAGGAGCCACCCCCACTGAAGCAGAGGCATGCGTGGCCCAGGAAGGAGAAGATGCCCCTTTCACTCCACTTTGTCAAGACAGTTTCAGTATTAACACTCTTTCTACAAAATCGTTTAGAAAAGAACAGGTGAGTCCGGTACAAAACACCGGTTTTTTTTTTTTTTTTTTAAGGTCAATGGACATGAGAAGGAGCAGACCTTGGAAAAGATGGGGTTTTGCCCCCTGCTGGTCTCACCAGAAGACAGACACTCCTGACCCCTAGTGTCCCGGTGGTGGCTACCATAGTAGCTTGAAATGCAAAGAGGAAAAAAAAAAAAAAAAAAAAAAAAAGAGGGAGAACTCTCTACTTCTCTTGGTTTGTGGGAATCATCACAGGGCAATCCTCCTCTAAACTGTATAGTTTCCCACACCTGACCTGCTTCCCCAGGAAACCCCGGGGGCTTTATCTGTTTCTCCTGACCCCTACCAAGTGACAACCAAATGCAAGCTTCCAAAGTGCCCAGCATCAATGTGACAATGTCTGGATGGTCACAGACCTGGGCCAGGCAGCGCCTGCACTTCAGAAGCTTACCGAGTTAACAATCCGACTTCTCTGTGGGGAAAGCATAAGGGATGCTGTTCTGCATTTCCACTAAGGCAGACAAAGAACGTGCACATGGCAGGACAACTGAGAAGGACCACAGGAGTCCGGGCGGTACGGCGAGGAAGACACTCAGGAGCACACAGAATATGTGGACGGCAGTGACTGGACTGGGGATTCACAGGATGCCTTCAGAATGTAATGTTTCAATACCACTAAAGTGCTAAGTCCACCCCACACCCCGTCCCCACACAGACTAGGAGATGTCACACTACATCACCAGTAATAAAGGATGCTCCCTGGGGACAGGCGGGTGCAGGACACCTTTTTAAGGCAGCGGGAAGAAATTTCCTCATTCTTCCAAAAGAAGAGTAAGAATTATATACAAGGTGGCCAACAAGTCTGGAAACTGGGGAAGTCTTTTAACAAATGCTTTATTGACATGATGATTGACAAAATATCAGCATCTTCATTTCTGGACTTTATGGCCACCTATAGACTGCATCTTTGGAATCGGAAGAAAACAAAAAGACTCTGCGTTCCCATAATGGTAAAGCTGTCTTTCTCAGTGCAGGAGCAATGTACATCTAGTGCAAGACGCTCCAAGCCCACAGGCTTGTTCCCTTTCCTGACTTCTTACCATCTGCTTGGATCACTCACAGAAGAAAAACACTGTCAGCATTAATATGTAGCAGCATGTTCAATATTCATCTTGCCTTGACTAAAGAAGCCTAAACCATCTCATTAGTCCAGTGATTTCCATACGATTACTACATCTATGCAGAAGATACGATCATCCCACATTTCCTTAAGTGAGCATTTATTTCCCTTGTTTTTGAGAATTCCCAAAGACTTTGGGGAATCTTTTTTTAAAAACAATAAAAGGTACAGAGTAGGTTCAAGACAGTCAGAGCAGCTGTTTAACCAAGTAAGCTTTCTGCCTGGCTCAGATCCCAGTATGGAGGGACTGAATCCAGTCCCCTGGTTCTCAGTTTGTAGAAAGAGGAAGTTAGAGGGATAAAGGCAGAAACTATCATGTTACATGAATCGCCTATGGAGTGAGCAAGCAGACGAGAGAAGACACAGTCGGCAGAAACTAGGGTGTCTGAGATTGGAGGGAGAAACAGTCACTGTGGAGAAGCAGTCACTGAGCGCAATCAGCATCTATTCAATTGTCATCAAGAGGGTATGGCAGAGGATAAGCTGGGACCACAGCCCTTCAGGTTCTCAGGCTTACAGTGCTGTGGTTCAACAGCCTGTGGAAGGTGGCAGGAACCAGAGATTCCTCCACCATCGCATGCAAAAGGGCAGCACGTGGCTGTCAACCCATCTAGTGTAGGCTCCACACTGGTGGAAATCCAGTCTGTACGCACTTTCCCGTGAAGGGCGCGATGGACCTGCAGAGCTGTACCTTCTTTTCAAAGGCAGGAGGGTTTCTTCCTCATGGATTCTTTCTACCCACTAGATTTGCCTCATTACTTCATCACTTAAACTAGAAAAGATGCTGCACACTATCTCAGCTAGCTTCTAATTTGGCCAGGGCACCAGGACTACACGCATGATTGAGTGAACGACCATGTCTTCTTGGTTCTTCCGATGGCAGGCTCAGTATGCTTCTTTGGACTGAATAGGTGCGATCTTGTTTGAGAAAAGTGTGTAAACGTAAGGCCATATTTTGTTAGTCTCCGTCCCAGAAAACTGGTGCAGCACTCCCCGGCTCCTGAAAGACAACCCAATAAACATCACTGAGGTTGTTTAACATCACAGGACAGGCAAAGATCCAAGGTTAGAGCAGGCACCATCCCCTGGTCTGTTCACAGTTTTACAGCCAGCCCTAGTCTACCTGAATCACTTATTATCATGATAGAATGTCAAAATATCTGAGGCAATTAAATAAGATAATGAGGGCTGGGGGTGGGGGTGGAGCTCAGGTATGGAACACCTGCATTAAAGCCTCAACTGCCAAAAGCCACCCAACCCCACCCCAAGCCCAAAAAGAGAAGTCCAGACAGACAGAGATACCTTTAACTCTTCATGTTCTAATAGTTCCTGACTAAACATGCTGGATTGTACCTCCCATATACCACTTGTGGTGATGTATTGTATCCCCCAATAAAATTTATCTGAGAATCAGAGGAAAAAGCCAGCCACTATAAGTAAACATGGAAGTCAGGCAATGATAGCACACATCTTTAATCCTATCACTTGGGCGGCAGGGTGTGAGTTCAAGGCCACACTAGGGAACAGAGCCAAGTGTGACAACACACACCTTTAACCCCAGCACTAACCATAGAGGTCTGTCTGGAGGTCTGTACAGACAGGAAGTGACAGAGCTGGGCAGGAAGAGGAAGTGATGCAGCTGGGCTGAGAGAGCCAATGAGAGAACAGAATGATATAGGCGTGGGTATACATGAAGTAGCTCTCTCTTTGGAAACTGAGGCGTCTTGGTGAGGTGAGGTTAGCTTGTGGCTTTTCCTATTTCCCTGATCTCTCAGGTTTTCACTCCCATATCTGACTCCAGGTTTTTATTTAATAAGACCACTTAGCAATTCGTCTATAACACCACTCTATCACTTCATGCACCGTCTGGGAGGTGTGGGCCTTCAGACATAGTTAGCTGGAAGAAGCATTATCTAGCTCAGCCCAGCGTTCCTCCCATCAGGCCCTACGACATCCTGGTTGGACCCGACCATGAATACACTAGACACACACTCACTTGTACAGTTCAATGACTGGTTTCGCCGCATCCTTGTATCGTCGTAGCCTGGCAGCAACTGCTTCAGGTTTATCATCTTCCTGTTGGACAAGTGGCTCACCAGTGACGTCATCAATCCCCTAAAACACCAGAGGAGCCAGTTAACATGGCCAATCACGGGGCATTTCCAAGGTCAGAACTTTCTTCTTAAAAACCCACATGATCAAAGTGAACTGCAACCACACATGCAACATGCCTGGGGTTTTCGTCATGCTGACCTCATGTCCCGAGAAGGGCACTAAATCTTCCTTAACTACTCAGATCCTTATAAACACGCCTCAGTGCCCCCAAACGGCTTTGTTCTCTAAATTCTGGCTTTTTTTTTTTTTTTGGTTTTTCGAGACAGGGTTTCTCTGTGTAGCTTTGCACCTTTCCTGGATCTCACTTTGTAGACCAGGCTGGCCTCGAACTCACAGATCCTCCACACCTGTGCCATGGTACCCACACAAGTACACATCCATTTGCACATGGATGCAAACAAATACCTGTAATAAAAGGGTAAAAATGTGGGAAAAAAATTGGTTCCATACCATCTCTGCCAGCTTTCAAACTGCTATGGAGTAGTCTCTGAAACTCATGACATGTCCTAAGGTATAGGAATCAAAATAGGCGTGACTCGAATACCCAGGACCATCAGAGACAAGCACTCTATCTAAGAAATGATCAATTTAAACATATAAAAATTTCAGTGGCTGTGGTTGCTCATGCCTTTACTGCCAGCAGAGGCAGGTGGATCTATCTGCGAGTTCAAGGCCAACCTGATCTGTGTAGTTAGTTGCAGACCAGCCAGGGCTGCAAACAAACTTCCTTTTCGCTACTTTGAACCCTCTATGAATCATAGCTACCTACACACAGCACAGCAGGAGCATCAGAATTCTGCTCCCAAGCCCCCAGCTGTTCTCTTTGGGGGAAGCTGCAGAAGTGAGCCTGTCAGAGACAGGCTGGAGAGGAACCACAAGGCTCAGGCCACTCACATGGACCCTTAGAAGCTGCCCGTGACTTTAAAACACAGTGAAATCCTGCTGCAGCTAGGGGCTTCGGATATTACATAGATGATGCACGATAATGCACATCGTTATCACAGGGGAAGTGTCAGCACGGCAGAAGAGGAGAGGCCGTGACTGATCCATGTTTTACTGATGGCCACCGTGCTTAGAACTCATTGTAGAGTACCAGCAAACACAGCTGTTGTTTCTAGAAGTAGCAGAAGGACACCCGGGCAGTACTCTGTCCCGGGGAAGACACCAGTGGCTGGTGGAGCTGGCCATTTGCTCCACAGCCGTCTCTGGAAACAGCACACATTCTCATGAGGGGTTCATTCAGGGAGAGGTGGGCTTTTGAAAGGAACACGCTAGCAAGTAAAGCTTTCCAGATATTGTAAGAATTGATGAGCACGTCTTAATAAGGCCAGAACAGGGGCCTTTGATAGGCTTCTGTTTTCCTGCCTGTGTTTTCAAACCCCTTTCTTTTCTCCCATTTTATTTTCCTATCGCCCTGTCTTGGGTTCCACTTCAGCGGTACACCGTCCACTCAGAAGGCTAGGGATGGTCTGGGCAACACAATGAAACTGGGTCCATGAAATAAATGACAGGGATGAGCCAAGCAATTAGCTAGGACGGGGAAATAACAAGAAAAGGGGGTGGGGGGGGACGACGACTGATGCCTATCACAAGTGAACTGGCATCATTAGGGGCAGTGTTGGCACAATGGCAACCAGCAGTGGTGATACCACCCTAAAGTAACTTCTGACTGCTTCCATCTATATTCAGATACCATGCTACCTATTCCAGTCCAGAAAGGACACACTTGAGTTCGTGCATGAGTTCCATCGGCCATTATCAGGGAGTCAGAGGAAAAAAATTAACAGAAAGACAAATCACAAGTAGTCTGAGCCAGGCGTGGTGTGCACACCCATAATCTCTCAGGCATTTGGAAGACCAAGGCTAGAACTTTGAGTTAGAGGCAGCCTGGGCTACCTACTGGGCAAAGGGGGTGGTGAATCTGGAAACAGAGGTGTACCTCTGTGGTAGGATACTTGATAAGTATACACAAGCCTCAGGGGTTCTGATCCCCAACACTAGAGGGCAGAGAAACCACCATATTCACCATATTCATTCTTTTTACCAATTCTGTAACCTAAGATCATGCGGATATTTAAACAGTCCTATTGAAGAACATTCCTTTTTATTTGCTTTTTGGCCACTATAAGCACTGAAATATGCACTTGCTCAGGCTATCCTCACAAATGTACGTTGCCATAGGGTTCTAAGGATCGCCTCAGTACTCTGAGTTCGAGGCCAGCCTAGTCTACATAGTGAGATCCAGGACAGCCAGAACTATATAAAAGAAGCCCTGTCTCAAACAATCAATCAATCCATCAATTAATCAATGACCATCAATAGCTGAGTGTGGTAGCACACACCTTTAACCCCAGCACTCAGGAGGCAGAGGCAGGCAAGTCTATAGAATGAGTTCCAGGACAGCCATGACTGTTACACAGAGAAGCTCTGTCTCAAAAAACAAAAATAAAATAAATAAAGAGCCATCAATAGTTAAATGAAATTCATGAAACAAAAAGGAGAATGCCACTTCCCCCCCCCCCCCCCCATCTCCAGCAGGGCTCTGTCTTGTTAAGCCTCAGTCTCAGATCTCCCCTTTGACTACTACTGAATTTCAACTCTTTTCTCTGCTTCTTGGCCATGTAGATATTTTTTTTCATTAACAGTATACTCACGTCCCCTGCCCAGCACTCGGCGTAGCTTACCTGCACTTGAGGTGGGTTGAAGTCCAGGTTATAGACTCTCCCACTAGAAGGGTGGACCCATCGTCGGCTCAGACGATCCTTAAG
Organism: Peromyscus attwateri; assembly: GCA_902168425.1. NCBI lineage: Eukaryota > Metazoa > Chordata > Mammalia > Rodentia > Cricetidae > Peromyscus > Peromyscus attwateri. The sequence continues at coordinate 15,907 of CABHPP010146355.1, forward strand.
TGTCTCAAAAGGAATATTCAAACTGACCACAAGGTCCACGTCGCAGATTCTGTCCAAGGCTTCTGCCTGTACTAATGTCCTCGGGAATCCTAGAGGCCAAAACAAACAAACAAACAAACAAAAATCAACTGCAAGACACTGTCCACTGAGCATGGGGAATAAGAAAGTCTACATAATCCAAAAGGAGAAAACTAAGAGTCTGTAACTACCTCTGAATGCTCTTTTATGGCTCAGCTTACATGCTTGATCTAGGACTCACATGACTGAAAGCAGAATGCACTAGCCCAGCCTGGGCTAAGCTCTGGGTAAGCTGTACTTTTTCATTTCCTCTTCTGCAGGACAGAGTGCAGACTCCTATCTGGGGACTTTTAGCTTACAGTCTGTTATTCCAGTATTTGGGAGGATACACCCAAGAGTGTTGTGAGTTCCAGGCCAGCCTGGGAAAAATAAGTGAGACCCTGTCTCAATAAGAAAAAAATTTTTTTTTTACCTAAAATACCTAAGCCTGACTGAATGTGATAGAACACACCTCTAACCCCAACACGGGGGTAAAGAGATGAGCTTTGAGGCTAGCACAGTCTACAGAGCAAGTTCTGTCAGGGGTATATAGGGAGACTATCTTTAGTTAAGCCTGATTCAAAAGTAACTAGTCCTTTGAACACGACTTGGTTGCTACAAAAATTACAGATCTGTCTACTTTTCTTTTAAATGTGGAAAAGTAACAAAATATAAATCTGGGATCATGGGCACTGCTGGTGTTGTTGTTTTCATAATAAGGTATGATGAGGAGACTTATGGGACAGGGCGGTCTAGCCAGCCTGCCTTTCAGTTCCTGTCCAAGCAGCAGTTAGAAGTGGCAGGCAACAACAGCAGTTAGAAGTGGCAGGCTTGGACAGACTCATCGGGACAGGTGTGGTATCCTAGAACAAAGGCCCTGGAAACAGTCTGAACCTCCACAGATATCTGGGCTACTGTCATAGGCACTGGTGAACAGGCTGCTGCTTTGATTAGATGTAAAGGCAAGGCTTTGAAAAGTGCCATTTAACTACTTTCAAGATTTTCATAATACGATTCTTAGCCTCAGCTTTAGGGTTCAGGCCTAGAAGAATGTAGATTAGGGTCTTAAGCCCTGGATTCTGAGGGTGGTAGGTGGTGTACATCCTTCAAACCGGTCTGCATCACTGTTTCAAGCTGGTCTGAGCACACCAAGTCATGCAGATGTAATTCTAACATCCTAAGCTGCCAAGAACATGGCAAAAGTATGGTGAACCTGGCTCTTTCACCACTGGTGGCACATGTATGTGTGAAATGAATGTGCTGACAGTGTGAAGACCTGTCAATCAAGAACATCTATGATGGATGAGCTATTCATATAGACAGGAGGAGGGAGATTAAAGAGATGTATGCATTTTGCTTCTCTGATCTATACAGTTAGCATTTGATATTTATTGATCCATACTCCTGTGGTGATATTGTGTCCCCCCAAAATATTGTGTACTCTAATAAACTTATCTGGGGTCAGAGAACAGAACAGCCACAATATTAAAGGAAGAGGTTAGGCAGTGGTAGCACACGCCTTTAATCCTAGCATTCCAGAGGCAGAGATCTGTATGGATCTCTGTGAGTTCAAAGCCACACTGGAAACAACCAGGCATGGTGACTCACATCTTTAATCCCAGGAGTGATGGCAGAAAGCAGAAAGGTAAATAGGTGTGAAAACCAGGAACTAGGCTGGTTAAGCTTTTAGGCTTTGAGCAGCAGTTCAGCTGAGATTCATCCTGGATGAAGACTCAGAGACTTCCAGTCTGAGGAAACAGGATCAGCTGAGGAATTGGCAAGGTGAAGTGGCTGTGGCTTGTTCTGCTTCTCTGATCTTCCAGCGTTGACCCCAGTACCTGGCTCCAGGTTTGTTTTTATTAATAAGACCTTTTAAGATTCATACTACATACTCCCTTCTAGAGCTTTACCCTTGGAACCGAATGAGACTCAAGTTCCTGGAACAATGACTGAATTGTTAGGACATTGGCTTGTGAAAAGTACCCCCTATATAAATTCCTGTTAAAATACGATCCATGAAAATCTTTGAAGAGGAAAATCCATTTACTAACCAGGTGGTAGTGGCGCATGCCTTTAATCCCAGCACTTGGAAGGCAAGAGGCAGGCGGATCTCTGAGTTCCGGGACAATCAGGACTGTTACAGAGAGAAGAGAGAGAGAGAGAGAGAGAGAGAGAGAGAGAGAGAGAGAGAGATTTTCCTCTGTAAAGAGGTCATTACTGCATTCCTCTCTAGGGGGACTCTGAAATAAGTAATGCAGAAAT
>CABHPP010146355.1:24320-49319 GCA_902168425.1 Peromyscus attwateri
AGATACAGAAAAACTTATCAAATATATATGTACTGTATTGGGGCCTCCAGAAATGTGCCACCGAGACTATTCTAAACACAAGCCCATTACTTTCCGTAATGCCAATTCCATTTATCTCCTGAACATGGATGTCACCTCATCTAACAGGTTGGCAGTATGTCCATCTTCCACCCCTGCTGTGTCAGAGTGCTTAAGTATGCTTCTATGCACTGTGTCTGTGCACATGTGTTCTTGTATGCATACACTCCAGTGCTCACATATATGCTATAGCACATCAGTGGAGGGTTGGAGGGCAACTTTTCAGAATCAGCTCTCTATCCACTGTGGGTTCCAGGCAAGCACTTTCACCAATGGAGCCATATCACCAGCCATGCACAATCCCTCCTCAACACACGTTTTCTTCTCACCCTCCGTCGCTGTCACCAGTTCAGCGCAGAATCAGCTACACCTGCATCACACATACTTCAGAAATCTGCAGAGCTGGCTTCTCAAGACGTGGAAGCGCTCACACTCTCTCAAAGTGGGGCTGTACTCCATTCTACCCAACAGCAACTCCTCAGTAACCTTCTAATCAGGTCTATCACACATCCAGAATCACACACTATCACAGGGCAACAGGGGAAACTCCTCCAGGCATTCGCTAGGATTAGATGCGATGAAACGGAGTGTATTGTTCCTTCCCAGTAGACATCTGCTGCCTGGTGGGGAATGGCACTCCTCAGAGGTCGGCCTCGAAAAGGGAAATACGGAGGAGATGAGGTCAAAGCCAGTTTAATGTGCTAAAACCAACTGTGCAAAGAAAGGGCAGAAGCCTCAGCCCCAGGGCCGCTGGTCCACTTTCTTCACATGCACTTCCTTCCAAGGCCCGAGTGGGTGGGCAGGCATGCTGGGATGTCTCAGGTCTGAGATCACTGGACTGGAAGACAAGCAGGCACGGCCAGACTGTGCATTCAAAACAGCCTGACTTCCGGGCAGAAGAATGAATGCATTAAAAATAGAATTCCCTTCAGAAAGAACCGGTGAGTTCACAATGAAATGCAGCCTGTTTAATATAATTCCAGCTTCTCAAAATGAGTCGACACATAAGTAACTGATTGCAGGGTTGAAAAACATCTGGCAACAGAAAGTTTCTGAATTGAAAAGCACGTGTGTAAGGAAGCAAGCTATGTGTGACTTCACTGCTGTCTTGCCCTCTTTGCACTGCACAGGCCACTCTGCTCAAGGCCAACACCGGAAATGCCCCAGGTGTCAGGTGTGGGGCTATTGGAATCAGAATTAAGTCACGCTCGGCTATCTATATAATGAGTTTAAAGGTCAGCCTAAGCTACGAGAGACCTTGTATCAAAAACGGGAAGGGAAAAGATGGTTACTTTCATGCACCCGAGAGCGGAGCCCGGTATGCCACCACACCCAGCAAACTACAGTGCTTCCACCCTAAGAAACATAATGACGCTGTTCACTGTGAACCGTTAATCCTACGAACTCGTGAGGCAGAGGCAGGAGGTTCTCTGTGAGTTAGAGACCAGCCAGCCCGGTCTAAAGAGTTCCAGGTCAGCCGAGGCTATACAGACCCTGCCCCCAAAATAAATAAAACAAATGCATGATTATTACTAGCAAATGTTTGGTCTGTATACCTATTTTAAAATTTCATATTACATTTATTTATTTGGGGGGTGGGGGTGGGGTAAGCAGGAAAGAGTATGCCTGTAATGGTCAAAGGATAACTTAGAGGGGTTAGTTCTGTTCCTCCACCCTTAGGTCCAAGGGGTCAAACTCAAATAGTTAGCCTTGGTATCAAGCACCTTAACTTGATGATCTTTGTATACCTATTTTATAAACTTATATGCCAAAGGCAATATAAAATCTCAAGCAAGAAGATGTCAGTGAAAACATGTTTAAGAAAACCCAGAGCTGGGCAGTGGTGGCACATGCATTTAATCCCAGTACTTGAGAGGCAGAGGCAGGCGGATCTCTGTGAGTTCGAGGCCAGCCTGGTCTACAAAGCAAGTTCCAGGAAAGGCACAAAGCTACACAGAGAAACCCTGTATCGAAAAACCAAAAAAAAAAAAAAAAAAAAAAAGAGTTATCTTTATCTTGAATTAAAAGGCTTAAAAATTATTTTCCAAATTGCAAGAGTGCTTGCCATGAAAACTAATGCTAGGATTTGGATGAGTTGTGCACCTTCCCCAAAGGTCCATGTCCTGAGACTTAGTAACCAGTGAGACAATGTGTGAGATTATGTGACTTGTTTAGAGGTACAGATGAATGGGAAGACATGGGGCGGGGGGAGTGGAGAAGAGGTATGTGTACCTTCCTTGGAAGTGATCACCACGGTTCTTGAGGACTCCAGTTGATTACCATGAGACTTGTACAACATCAAGGAGCATGGCCCCCTACCAACTCTGGCTTCCTGAATTGCATCATGAAACCTTTCCTTGTGTGTGTGCCCTTACTGAGATGCAATCAATTATGACAGGGTGCAGTTGAGGGGGGCCCTCACTATGCTGTTTGATCTTGTGGTTGGAATAAGAAATGTTCCCTGCACCTCAGGCATTGAAATACTTAGTCCCAGTTGGTATTGCTGTTTGAGGAGATGAGACAGACAGACAGACAGACAGACACACACACGTATATATCTCGCCTTGCCACACTTCCATTTTGTTATCTTGCTTTGTGTCTGCTGTTGAAGGTATGACCCCTCTGCTTCCTCCTGCTCCAGCTGCCTGCTGCTGGGTCTTCCCTGCCATTATGGACTCACTCTGGAGCCCTAGCAAAAATTAACTCTTTCTTCCATAAACTGCTTTTGGTCATGGTATCTCATCACAGCAGAAGAGTAGCTAATACACCCCCACACACAACTTCAAACTAAATAAAATTTTGTTCACCCATGACTCATCTTGATCACTGTCTTAACAATGCAAGCTGACCAATGCACCAAATAAAAATCTTTTGAAAACCAACCATGGTAGCTCCCATCGGTAATCCCTGCATTTGGGAGGCTACAGAGAGGATTATCAGGAGTTTGAAGTCATCTGAGCTATACACAGTGAGACTCTACTTCAAAAACAAAACAGGTGTTTCTTTTCCAAGCGCCATGAAGGTAGATAACACCGAACATTTTAACAAGGATGGCGCTGGCCAGGCAGAACACACACCATCCCCCACCCGACTTAGTGTTCCCTTGGCTTGTATCCACTGCGCTGATTTCCACCCACAGTTAGCAGAATGCTTCTCCAAAGCCATATGGACCAAGACGATGACTCATCTGTCATCCAGAATTCCTTCTAAGACAGGCCTGTACACATCCAATCACCTTTAGCACACTCAACAAGCACACCCTCCGCTAAGCACAAGCATGTGCCCTGCCAACGTAAGGGGTCTGAGGCAGAGCACAGAGCATGGGGACTAGGCAGCCCTGACACCCTCACCGTGCCAAATGGATAGACGACTCCAGAGCTTTGAAGAAAAATCAAAACCGAAAATGACCAGATGGGTTTTCAGGAGACGAAAACTGAAGCAGTTGGGAGACTGACGCACTTCACGAAAACAGGCTGGTGGTGATGGAAAAGGACTAGCTGGTCTCTGAGAGAACAGCTAAGACAAAAGCAAGCAGGAAGAGACGCGAGAGCCCACAGATGACTGACCTTGCTAAATCTTTAAAGCCTTTTTTCTGTTATTTTTTATTCTTCATGGGTTTCTGACCTCCTTGAGATCCACCTGCCTGCCTCTGCCTCCCTGTGCTGGGATTAAAGGCGTGCACCTCCAGCAGCTTAAAGCTATTTTTGAACTTCATACTTCATGTAATAACCTACAAAAAACAACCCAGGCCCTGTACACTAGCCATGCCAAATACATTAAACCCTCATGGCATTTACTCAAATGTTACACCTCTAGGCATTTTTAGATCCAGTTATTTATTTCATCCTTAAACTCTTTCCTAATCCATCGTCCACAATGAATCAAACGCACAAAAGAGTATGGCGACCTGCCCAAGGTTATACACTGTCTGGGAAGAGAAGAGTTGAGAGTCAAGAGGAGCAGTCTTGCCGGGCAGTGGTGGCACACGCCTTTAATCCCAGCACTCGGGAGGCAGAGCCAGGAGGATCTCTGTGAGTTCGAGGCCAGCCTGGGCTACCAAGTGAGTTCCAGGAAAGGTGCAAAGCTACACAGAGAAACCCTGTCTCGAAAAACCAAAAAAGAAAAAAAGAAAAAAAAAAGAGGAGCAGTCTGGCCCCAATACCCATTAGCCACCTCTCAAGGGGAATTTAATAGAGATAATGACCCCTAAAAGTATACAAATTTTATTCCACAAGGCATGAGCCCTTATGATTAAAAAACTTTAAAGGAATTACTGACAGGTATCAGCAAATCTAGAGCTCATCCCAAATACACACACACACAAAAAAAGTATTTGGGAAATGAGTACAATAGTGTACACCTATATAGTGCCACTGCTGGGGGTGAAGTGTCACTCAGCTGTGAACCCTGCACCCTGCACGGGACTTGCCAGTCGAACTATGCCAACCAACTGATGCAATAGAGGTAGCCCTGCTTTGGGGGATAATAACCAACTGCTTTCTGATTGGACCTGAGGTTCAATCCACAGGAAGGAATTCACCTCTGGTACTGTAAACTTGTTCAAAAGCCTACTGGAGAAGCAGCTGCTGCTGCTTTGCTAAGTGGACATGATGGGTCTTGTCTGTCAAACTGACTTCTTCTAAGTATTTATGTTCATGACCACGGGTTGGTGCCGCCATCAGGTTTGGTCAAGGAAGCTTCTGTTTGCCATGGGTGGCAGTTAAAATAGAAGCTGTTAACTGTTCAAAGTGCTAAAAATAAGTGACTATTTAGAATCCATCCCTAAACAGGGCATCTGTGTGTGTTACCAACCTCTCCACACCCATGACCACATCCACTGAGGCTTAGAAAACACCACAGAACTGCACTGTGTGCTGGCTACTTTTTATGTCAACTGGACACAAGCTAGTGTCTGATAGGAAGGAACCTCAACTGAGAAACTGTCTCCCTACGGGCTGTAGGAAGGCCTGTAGGTCATTTTCTTAATTAGTGATTGATGTGGCCCAGCCCATTGTGGGTGGGGCCACTCCTGGCCGGGGACGATGGTCCTGGGTGCTACAAGAAACCAGGCTGAATATGCAAGTAAATCCATGGCCTCTACATTAGCTCCTGCCTCCAGGTTCCTACCCTAACTCCCTTCTATGATGAACTGTGATGTGGAAGTGTAAGCAAATCACTTTTGGTGGTGGTGTTTAATCACAACAATGGGAACACTAATTAAAACAGGGTGAGAAGAAAGAGGTGTGGAATGCCGTCTTCCAGGCATGACATGGCCCCTGTGCTTTTGACCTCACACACAGTAGTCACTACACAAGACCTGCCTAAAACTGGGCCCACTGGCATTCTGTCCTGGAAAGGTTCACAAGGGTCTGCCACTCCTTGCAGACTCACAGGCAATTTACTGGGGCTGCTCCAGGAGAAAAAGACATTTTCTTCAGTGGGGCAGCGGCTGGGAAGTTGCCCGGTCTCCTGGAAATAAGCCCTCACCCACGCTCCTTAATTAAACTCACCAGGGCACACATAAAAAAGTAAAAAATGAAACAGAAAAATAGAAGGGGGACTAGTTAGGGAAAGGAGAGCTCAGCTGGAGTGAGACAACAGATGAAGAGCAAATATGATCAAAACACATTATATTTATGTACAAAATTTCATGATGAAACTCATGTAAGTAATATGCAGCAATAAAGATATTTTAAGTACTCCTCCTAGTAATATTAAGATGCTTTTCTTGGTTATTTGATGACAGTGACGTACAATCTGAGTAACAGACACAAAATCAAAAGGTTTTCTTAACGCTAGGCTGAGTCATGCCCCACTTCCTCTGTCCCCACCCTCCCACTCAAATCTGTATTTTCTAAACCACATTTTTCTACCTGGGGAACATCCATCTTCTCAACTACATTTTATGTGTGTGAATGTTTGCCTGCATATTCGCACGTGTGCCGTGTACATGCCTGGTGCCTCAGGAGGCCAGAAGTTCCTGGATCCCCCAGAATTGGAGCTACCATGTGTGTGCTGGTAAGCAAACCCAGGTTCCCTGTAAGAGCAGCAAATGCTCTTTAACCACTGGGCAGACCCCCACTCACCTCCAAAAAAATTATCCTAACCCTTTCTTTCATAAGGAAAACAATGTTCTCCCCTGTGTCTTCGAAGAACCATAAAACTTATGTTTTCTCTTACAGTATTTACAGTTTGTTTTTTTCTTTTTACATTTCTTTACACAGCTTACTCCTTTCCTGAGACAGCTATTAGCACCTTAAAAAAAAAAAAAGTGTCTTAAACTATTTACCAAAAAGGAGGTCAAATAAACATCCTTGAAGACACATCCCTGGGCAGAAATTCAGAATGGAATGTAGTTGGTTATTTTACTCTTTGCTCGTTGGGAGCCCGACACCCAGCTCCCAGATAATACATGGAGAGTTACTACTTATGAATGCCCGGCCTTAGCTTGGCTTGTTTCTAGCCAGCTTTTCTTAACTCAAATGAGCCTGTCTACCTTTTGCCTCTGGGCTTTTACCTTTCTCCATTCTCTATACCTTTCTTTACTTCTTACTCCACAGCTGGCTGTGTTGGCTGGCCCCTGGTGTCCTGCTCCTCCCTCCCTCTCTCATTCTTCTCCTATTTATTCTCTCTGCCTGGCAGCCCCGCCTATTGATGGCTGTTCCGCTCTTTATGAGACCAATCAGGTGTTTTAGGCAGGCAAGGTAACAACAGCTTTACATAGTTAAACAAATGCAACATAAAAGAATGCAACACATCTTCGCATCCTTAAACAAATATTCCACAGCATAAAAGAATAGAACACATCTTTAACTAATATTTCCCAACAATGGAATGGCTGGATCCTAAGAACACACAGCACCTCACTGCACCCAAAAGGCCCCACTCTATAATCCATTGGCCTAGAACTCACCATGATAGCCCAGGCTGGCTTACAACTTGCTGTAAATCCCCTGCTTCAGCCTTCCCAGTGCACAGATAAGAGGTACCCCACACACACATTCGGCTAAGGCTACCATTTTCATAATCACCTTCCTCTATAACCAATATGGGATTTCTAGACAACCCCGGTGAATGATAATGTGAAATTATAATGTGAAATCAACGACAGGTCTGGGAGAGCGGCAGCTGTAAAAACTATGAGAACGATCAAGGGTGCTAAAAGCCCAGCCTGCCCATGACCCACTTACCATCTAGCAGCCAGTGTTCGGAGCTCCGGGTCTCCAGTTCTGACACCATTAGGCGTGTGATCACATGATCTGGAACCAAAAGACCTTTTTCTAGGTACTGCTTTGCTGTGTCACCAACTTCTGTTTAAAAGAGAAGGGGGAAAAAAAAACACTCAAGAAGGCTTCCAAGATGGGTATATTGGCACAAGCGCTCAGCACTCAGGAGGCAGAGGCAGGAGGGTCAGAAGTTCAACGTCACCCTCAGCTACCAGCAGATCTGGACCAGCTGGGCTCTATGAGATCTGTTTCCCAAACTGTGGGAGAAGTTAAAACACTCCTGATAGTTTTTAGCCTTTTGGCTCATCATCCATGACACGGCAGCAAAGTTGAAAGGAGGTGTAACAGTGTTTTAATATTGGTTCTTACAACGGGACTGTTGATTACTTAATGCCTGTAGATTATAAAAAGCAACTCTTAGAGATATCACAGGCAAAAATACAAGAAGAAGAATGGCCAAGATTAAAATGAGGAGGGAGATGGAACACAAAGAAGCAGCACTGGACACCAAGGAACCAACAAAGGCAATGACAGAACAAGTGTTCACCAAGCATAGTGCTGCACGCCTGAATCCCAGCACTTGGGAGGTAGAGACAGGTGGATCTGTGAGTCCCCGGGGCCAGCCTGATCTACATAGTGAATTCCAGGACAGCCAGAGCTACATCTTAAGACACTGTCTTGAAAAAAGCCCAAAACCCACCCACCAAAAAAAACAACAGGTATTCATCAGGCAGTGCAGGAAGACTGGAGAAGGCTCAACCATTCCCTGGGCGATCAGAGGGAAAGAAACCATTCCAGTTGGCATATGACTTTAATCACAGCACTGGGGAGGGAGACTGAAGCAGGAAGATCTCTGAAAATGAGGCTGGTCTGATCTACAAAGCAAATTCCAGGCTGGTTAGGGCTACAGTTAGACCCTGTCTCAAAAAAGGAACACCACATGGATAGGCATGATAGTTCACACCTATTATCCCAACACTCAGGAGGCCAAGGTGGAAGGATCAAGGGTTTAAAATAAGGCTACGTTAGAAAGAAAGACCCTGTCTCCAAAACTATAACACACACACACACACACACTCTCATGTGTTTCTTTTCCTGAGCCTCGATAATCAGATGGTACCCAGTGACACGGTTGTAAAGGTAATTTGGTGTTATTAGTGGAAAGGATGTGCATTTTATAACATACTTCAGAGAAAAACAGTTTCTTATATGCAGGAACCATTACATTAAGACTGGCAGACAAAGGACTGGGTTAAACCTACACATTTCTAAGAACTGAACATTTTCTACAAAAATGAAGTCCTCTGCTGACCAGGGATCTGAACCACTAACAGTCACCCACATATGTACAGGCAGGGAGTTCTTACAAAAACACAGAAGCATGCAGGCCAGATAGCTCAGTGGGAAAGGTGCCTGCCGCCAAACCTGACCACCTGAGACCTCAACACCCTGGGACCCACGGGGTAGAGAGGACAGACTCCAGCAAACTGTCCCCTTACCTCCACTCAAGCTAGGGCACATACCTGCACACTAGGATGGATGGGCAGGTAGATAACATAGGTAGCTAGATTTCCCCCACAGTGGGGGAAATGCCTGGGAAGCACAGACAGATATTTATAGACAGACAGAGTAAGTAGAATATCTGAGGATATTACAAGGAAAATCCGTGAGAAGTATGAACAGATAGACAGACAAAGTAGACTATCCAAGGATATTACTAGGCCAACGCCTGGGAAGTATTTTGGCCCCGCTCTCCCCTCGAATTTGTGCAGACCAGTTGCCTCCCCAGCTGGAGTCTATACTCATTCCTATCCTCACTCAAGTGAAGCACTGACCACAGGCTGTGGAAATCCCCATGTCACTCAATCCTACTACTGTAGGTTGGCTAAAAGCACAGGTCCATGTGGCCTACCCAGCCCCATCTACAATACAACCCCTCCACCTGAGGCTCGGGGAACATCTCAGGAGAGGGAAGACAGCTAAGAGCCAAAGGAGCAGAGAAGTTGGCTGTAAGACTGTGCCTTCCAACGTGACAAGGAAGCCACACCCACGAACTCTGGACAATACAGCTACCTAAACAAGACCCGAACAGTGAGATCTCCAGTTGACTAACACAGATGGGGAAAGCTTTTGGAGCCTCACACATAGATGAAGAGTTACAGGCTGATAATGACTGATGGGAGAAGGAGAATTAAATCTTCTCCAACTGTTTATCCAATACCAAGGGGTCAGTCCCAAAAGCAAATACATACAAACAACACTAAAATAGATTCAGTGGGTTGTATTTATATATGCACTCATTCCCCCCCCTTTTTTTTTATTTAAAAAGGAGACAGGGTGTCTGTATGCAGCCCTGGCTGTCCGATATAACTCACTACATAGACCAAGCTGGCCTCAACTAGAACTCAGAGATCCACCTGCCTCTGCCTCCTGAGTACACCACCGCTCCTGACTGTGTATTTGTGTGCATGTGTGTGTGTGACAATAAAGAGGCCATGAATTTGAGGGTGGGGTGAGAGAGATTAGAGGTGAGAGAGGGATGGAGTAAATGGTTAAATTATATTTTAATTTAAAAAGGAAACACAGGTCCAAGCCAGGTATGGTGGCATATGTCTGTAACCACAGCTGTTGGAGAATTAAGTAAGGCAAGAAGACAACATGGAGGCTACCCGGGCTACAGAGACCCTAAGATTCGTAGCTATGGGCATCTGAGATGGCTCAGTGGGTAAAGGTACTTGCTGTCAGGCTTAACCAGCAGAGAGACCTGAGGACCCCCAGGACCAAAACGGTGGGAGAAAAGAACTGATCCCCACAAGTTGTCCTCAGACACACTTCATCACGGCACGTATATGCACACGTGCACATACAAATTTTGAAGGAATCGCATTTATTCAACAAGTATTACTAGTTGCAAACTACGTGGTAGGTAGTACTCAGCAATGAAGAAAAGCTCCAGCTTATTGATAACAACATGGAAATGTACTTCCCTGAGAACAATGACATCCGTTAGCTGAGTACCTAACACACCACAGCACTATGCTCCAGGGAGTCTTCCTGCTCTCTGTCCTAAGATCCTCATTAAGGTCCTCACCTCCAGAGATGAGATGTGACGGCTTCATTGGCATAATTCAGACACCATAAAATTTCCATTTCATGACACACCACCCAGTGACTTTTAGTACATTCTTAATGATGTACAACTGTTACCAGGGCTGAATTAAGGCTTCTGTTGCTGCTGCTACTACTGCTCTTAGCAACTGAACACATCCACGGCCTTGTGTCCGAAGGGTGAGCACTCCACCACGGGTGAGCATTGGCGGCAGTTCCTAATTTCAGAAAGCGTTATATCCCAGAAACAAGGTCTCTACGCCCATTAGCAAGCCCAACTCCCTCCCCCTCCAGCACTGCCTCCCTCTATAACAACTCCTTTCTGACTCCGTGTACACGCACTCACATGCACACACGTGTGCCACAGAGTGAGAGAGAAGAGGAGGGAGGAGTTGGGGAAGAGGAGGAAGGAACAGAAAGACAAAGCAGACAGACTGAGACTTAATTCAATTCTGTATCTTCAAGACGCACGTAGGAATGCACGAAAACCCTGGGAAAAGTCAATTTTACTCTAACAAAACAGGGCTCCTATCCCAAAGACAAGGCTGAGGCAGGTGGATCATGAGTTCAAGGCCAGGGAGAGACAGTATCAAGGAAGAGTTGAAGGGGGGCCGGGAGAATGATGCTGACAGGGTTGGGGATCAAATTCAGTTTGCTCAGCACACACAAGTCCCCGGGGACCATCACACTGGGGTGTAACACCTTGTGTGGTGGTGCACGCAGGAACCCCCAACACTGAGTGGACAGAGACAGAAGATAAGTTCAAGGTCATCCTTGGCTATGGAAGAGATTGTAGGCCCGCCTGGGCTACCCGAGACCCTCTTAAAAGAGCTATTGTCACATATCCCAGATAGCATCTTGTTCAAAGGAGCTGAAACAATGAGAATGACTAAGAATAAATGGCTGGCTAGATGACTGCCATGTATGCAAATACTGGCAATGCTGGGGGTGAACCCAGAGCTGTAGCCAGAAGTTTTCCTGTGTCCTGCCTGGCCCACGGTTGGGACAAATCTCTTCTACTTGCATCCCCCAAGTAAACAGACAGAGGCTTAATATTAATTATAACTGCTTGGCCATTAGCTCAGGCTTATTACTAACTAGCTCTTACACTTATATTAACCCATAATTCTTATCTATGTTTAGTCACATGGCTGGGTACCTTTTCTCAGTTCTGCCTTGCCATCTTGCTTCCTCTGTGTCTGGCTGGCGACTCCTGACTCAGCTCTTCCTCTCCCCAGAATTCTCCTCTCTGTTTTCCCCACCTATACTTCCTGCCTGGTTACTGGCCAATCAGGGTTTTATTTATCAACCAAATCAGAGCAACACATTCACAGCATACAGAACGACATCCCACGGCACAGAGCCTCACACATGTAGGCGAGTACACTATCACTGGGGATTTTACACCCCCACCACTGGCCCAGTCCTAAAGAGAAGAGGGGAAGGAACAGAGAAGGCACATGGGGAGCACACAGCAGATATTCAAGGCACCCAGCATACATGGAGAAACGTCAAGCACCCAAAATGGAAAGCATACCAGTCAGACATTGGGGCCACATTTGGAAGTGACTCTGAAGGGCGTGACATTTAAACCTGCTTGACAAAGGTCACTCCCAGACCCAAGACCAGCTACTTCAACTGAGGGACTTGGTGCAAACTCGAAGTATGGGGAGGGCCCTCCAAAGAAAACAAAGAACTTCAAGGCAGCATGGCAGAGCCCTCACTCAACAAAAAAGGTGCATGTCACAGAATAGGGCAATGACAAAAGGAATGGGAGGCTGTGCCAGCCAAGCGTAAGACAAAGGCCTGGCACAAGATGCAGAAGCAAGGGAAGGAGCCCTTCGTCTGTCCCTTGAGAGAGTACCTTGGCTTGATCCGAACCAAGCTTAAAATAACCCTGTGGAAGACTTCCAGCATTCACTCCAATACGCAACTGACAGAAGGGTCCAAGCGCAGCACACTTCCCCAACTATTTCAGACATTGTGGCCTCCCTCTGAAGGATGACAGGCAACATGTCCACTGCCCTGGTACAACACATGACCCGTCTCTCAACCTCCACCCACCACAAAGACCCACCACCATCAGAACCTGCCCATGAAGAAAGTGCACGAGAGCAGAGCACCTTGTCACAAGACAGGTCACCCCAAGAACTGTCCCTGCACCTGCCCTAGCCAGGTAACTCAGAATAAAAAGTACTCATTAAAAGCTAATGCCAGCATGTTAGATGGATTACAGAGCTGATCCAACTTCCCAAGGAGTCCAAAGATTGCTTGCAGGGGCTCTGCCTCTCTCTTCCCTCCCTCTCCCCTCCATACTAGGGGGGGATGCCAGATAGATCGAGATGGGGTATCTCTAACACAGACTGGCCTCTAACTAGAAATCCATGTGCTTCATTCAACCTCTCATGTGTCAGGATTAGAGAGTGTGTATCATCTTCCTGGCAATTTTTTTAAACTTCAAATCTACAGCGCTTAAGCCAAGTGGCTCATCCTTCCAAAGTTCATACTTCCAAGAACATTTCGTTAGCTCACGTGTTTGGGGTTTTAAGGCTGCCCACATTCATGAAAGCAACCAGTAGATTATTGTGGTTGAGTATACCACCACACAGCCAGCTGCAAATGGGCAGCATGCAGGACCCATTGTGAATATTCCTAAAATGAAAAGAAAATGCCTCTTTCTTTGGAACTAGGGGAGGCAGTGTGTAGGGGGCACTCTTCAGAAGGAGCTTGAGAAACACAGAAACTCTGGAAACTCACCCCATAACTACCTTTTTAATACTGTCACCTAAAACATTGCAGAGTCACTCAACACTCAGAGAAGAAATGAGTTCCAAATAACAGGAGTAATTTCAGAAGGATGTGGCAGTCAGAGGGAACCCATACTGTCTGGGGCTGGTTGCAGTTGTTGGTCTGATTGCTTGAATAACATGTGATTCCACTAAGAACTCAAAGGCCATATATAGTGACACACACCTATAACCCTAATACTTGTGAGGCAAAGTCAGGAAGGAGTGCCATAAGTTCAAAGTCAGCCTAGTATACATGGCGAGTTCCAGGCACCTAAGGCTACACAGCAGAACCCTGTCTCAAAAAGACAAGGACTGGCAAGATGGCTCAACCACTAAAAGCACTTGCCACTGAACCTGACATCCTGAGTTAGATGGCTGGGATCTACAGAGTAGAGAGATCTGATTCCCTCTAGTTATCCTCCATCATAACCCCTCCAAACTTGGGGGTGTGGTTTTGGAAGATTTAGGTGACACAGCCTTGCTGGAGGAAAGAAGTATGTCACGGAGCGCACGTGTGCGCTGGGGGTGGGGAGCAGGCATTACAAGTTAAAAAGCTCACCTACTTCCAGTTTACTCTCTCTGAGTATGCCTGTGGCTAAGAATGTGAGTTCTCAGCTTCACGCTTCCACCATGCCTGCAGCTTACTGCCATGCCTCCTCCCCGCCACAGACTCTCATCTCAATAGAACCTTCTACAAGATACCTTGGTCATGTTGTTTTCTCACCGCAACGGAAAAGTAACCAATACAATGCTCACCTGTCTTTTATTGGCAAAATCCACTTTTCTTCCTAAAGAACCTGGCCAGTTACACAATAGTTAAAAAAACACACAAAATTATTGTAACGATGAGTAACATCTGGCAAAATTTTATGGAAATCAAGATTATAAGATGTAGGGCAGTTGCTAGCAGGAACAGGGGTGGAAAGGGGGCATTTAAGAGTTACCAGTAATGTTCTATTTCTTGGACTAGAAAAGAATACATAACTGCTGCTGCCCCCTCCTCTCTCTGTCTTTGTTCTGACCAAGTGAGAGCAGACTGGATTCAGAAGCAAGCTAGTCAAATGTCTACCAGGCAGCAACTTCCCACGATGCCTGGCTGGGTCCCTAAAGACAAACTTTCTGTGCCCATTCAATGCCTCTGGGAAAAGATTTGGCAAGGAACCAATTCCTTCCCAAGGCTGCACACCCTCTAAGTACCAAACACAATGTGGAAGGGACAAAATTAGAAGAAACTGGGGTCCCCAAACTATAGCTTTGTGGTCCTAAAGACTAAATTCTTTCTCTTTCCATGTGCAAGAATATTTAAGCATTACTTGAAAAATACTGAGTCCTCCTATAAACTGTCCTTCATATCACTTTGCTATAAATCTCTTCCAATAAGAAAATACACTTAGCCAAGCATGGTGACACATGCCTTTAAACCCAGCACTCAGAGTCAGAGGCTGGAGGAAAGCCAGCCTGGTCTACATAGAGAGTTTCAGGACTACACAGAGACCCTGTCTCAAAAAACTAAAAACACTTAAAAAGGTGGTCACGAGGAGGGAAATACTCATCATATAATATATACATGTCTGAAAGCTTTAGAAAAAGATATTTTAGAAAATCTTGGGTTGAAGGGGTTTATTGCCAAGCCTGATGACCTGGGTGTGATCCATGGAACCCATGTGATGGAGAGAACTGGCTCATATAAACTGTCGTCTGACTGCCACAGTACCCAAGTGCATACAGAACCAACCACAAATAAATAATGCCAAGCTGAAGAGAAGTTCAGTAGTGCTCACCCACAGAAAAAATAACCAAGCATGGCAGCATGTGTCGGTAATCTCATTGCTGAGGAGGAGGTGACCAGAGGCTTCTTAGAGTTTGCTGTCCAGCCCATTTAGTTTTAATGAACCAACAGCCCTAGGTACTAGTGAGAGATTCCATCTCACAAAACAAGGTGGATTACTCCTGTGAAATGACACCCACACTGACCCCCAACCACACTTTTACAACACACAGAAATAATGCATGTCCAGGACTGAGGATGTAGCTCCATTTGTAGATAGAGTTCTTGCCTGGCATGCAAAGCCCTGAGTTCTATCTCCCAGGACTACACAAGCTAGACATGGTGGTGCACACCTGTAGTCCCAGCTCCGAAGGTGCATGCGGGAGGATCAATCACAAGGTCAAGGTCATACTTCACTACCGAATTTCAGGCTAGCCAGGGCTACGTGAGCCCCTGACTGTAAGAAAGGCTGTCAAGGCTGGGGAGATGGTCTAGTGGATAGAGGGCTCACCATGCAAGTGTGAAGAGCAGAGTTCCGATCCAAACATCCACATAAATGGCTGGATGTGGGGGCCAGCCTGTGACTGCCGAGCTCAGAAAGAGACAAGACATCCCTGGAGAATTTGGCTAGACCAACCCTCATCAGGAAGCTCTGGGTTCATTCAATTAAGAGGCCTGACTCAAGTAAAGACGGCTAGAAATCAAGGGGAACTCCTTGTGACACCTTCATGCACGTCTGCACATGTGAGGAGGCACACATTTTACCTACACACTCGCGCACACAGTCAGGTTGGGCGTGAGGTGACCCATACCTCCAATTCATCATTCAGAAGGCTGAGGCAGGAGATCATCATAGGTTGAGGACAGCCTGGACTACAAAACAAAGTAAGACCCTGTGTCAAAAACAAGATAAACAAGCCCAAGCCCTTTAGAGGTAGAAATTCCTAAGTCATTTTGGCACTTAACCCAAATGAGCCTTTTGAGACATCCAGGACACAAGCTTTGGTCAGCCTCGCTTAAGAAGTCTTTCCTTCCTTGGTACCACAAAGACGATTTTAAATTGTCCCCCAACACTTGCTACTGAAAGCTAAGAAGAAATTCTGAGTCTACTGCAATGATAAATAAAGAACATACACTCTATAGCCAGACTGCCTGTGTTCAAGTCTCAGCTCTGACAATTAAGGCTACTTACTATAAAGGACTTGATCACTTTATGGTAGTGGAAATGGAAATGGCTGTGCCTCGCTGTGTTCTGAAAGACCTGGAATGAAGCCTCTTTGCAAATGATTCTGCATACAAGGGTATTAAGACACTTGCTCCTGAGTGCCAGTTGGGCCTCTATCCAACTTACAAGAACTCACTGAATCACAAATAATTCTCAGCCAGCACTATTCCTGTCCTCATGTTTTTTAAGAAACTGAAAAAGTAACCGGGGGTGGGGGGGGGGGGTAAGTAGCTAAGAGTGCTTGCTGGGCAATCATGAGGACTAGAGTTTGGATCCCAGCACCCCTATAACAAATCAAGAATCCCACAAATGCCTTTAACTCCAAAGTCCTCTTCCGCGCGGCACACACGCACACACAAATAAATCTTGGGCCAATGAAAAGGCTCAGCAGGTAAAGGCATATACCACCACCAAGCCTGGTGACCTTTGTTCGATTCCCAGTACCCACACTGTGGGAGAGAACCAACTCCTGTAAGCTGTCCTCTGATCTCCATGTACACTGTGACACAATACGGGGCCATACACATGTAATTTTAAAACCTTTTTTGAAACAAAACCTTTAAAAAAATAAAATAAATTGCTCAAAACAATTCAGTCAATAGCAAAGACAGGACTCCAACTCAAGCAGGTTGGCACATTTGTTTGTCTGTCTGTCTATCTTTCAACCTTTGAAAAAGTCCCCAGTCTATCTGAGATAGTCTCCCATTGCTTAGACTGCAGACTAGATGGTTTTAGAAGTCACTGTTCAAGTAGAAGGGATACACAACCATGTCAGCTCCTTGGTTTCTCATTTCCACTTGTCCAAATCACTGTCACTCCCCAAAGCCTCCACTGAAAACCCTTCCTGCAAGGCTTCCTCACCCTCCTCTTCTACTTCAAACTAGGAGCACCCTCACCCTGCTGGGCATGGTAGCACATTTAGAAGGCAGATGCAGGTAAATCTACATATCAAGTTCCAGGCCAGCCAGGACTACATAGTATGACCAGGTATCCCCCCGCCCCCCAAAAAAAGAGTACCCTCATCAACTCCTGGCTAAGCCTAGTGCCTAGGGAGACTAGAAGAATGTCCCATTGGGCTAAGTGGATGAGCAGTCCAAGCTGCACTACACGCCCCACCCCTCAGCCCCACATAGGTCTGTACACCCACCTGCCAGTGTCTGTGGTCTGCACACTTGCCTGCCACCACGGTACACCTGCCATGGCCACAGCTGACTCAAATGTTAGGACTGGCCAACAAACCCCAAGGGTCCTCCTCTCCAGCACAGGGATGAGGGTGCATGCTACCACACCTAGCTTTTCATGCGGATCCTGGGGATCCAAACTCAGGTACCTCTGCTTACATAACAAACACTTTACACCCACCCAAACCCACAGCTGACTTTAGGGTGTCAACAGCTCTCAAGTTCAGAACTGCCTCATCTGCACACAAAGAATGAAACATTTTATCTATGACAAAGCTTTCTTTAAACGCTATCTTCTAACCCAATTCTCTGGCAAGCTCTGAGATTACTGAATTAAGCATTCTTTCACCCACGTAGATGACACAAAAGGGCATTAAGTACATTCTGTCAATCTCACCAAGACTACTTCCGGCCTGTACAAACTGATGTGGAAGATTACCACAGGTTACCCACATCTAGAGCCGGACCACAAGAAGCTCTTCTTGGAGCTGACATTCATCAACACCCACAAAGTGTTTGTGTCCACTCTTAAAGACCCTAAGGTCTTAGGACTCCCATGTATCGTCCTAAAGATACACCTACCATTACCAAACTGACATGTAGTTGCCCAGGGCTCTATTTGACAGCACAAAGAAAATCCAGCTGCCTCTCTCCAGCCTGTGCCTCCTTCTTGGTGTCTGCAAGACACAGAGAAGGTTTACCTACAAAATCCCATGCCAGGAGACTCTCGGGCTTTTCTAAAAGAACATGACAGAGGTCGATTTATAAATCACAATTTTTAAAACTTAAAACTCAAGAGTTTAATCCTCTTCATTCTCATTTTAGGACCTCATATGTTATGTTAAAGATCCCTGTGGGACCGAGTCATGCCTCCATACCTTCCCACTGAGGTACAGGCTTAGGTGACATTATTTAGGCTCACTGAGGGGGTAGGGGTAAGATCACTGGTATTTAGCCAAAGAAAGCTATTGGACTCTGTTGCCTGGATGGTAAAATATTCAGTTATCTGAATCTGTTCAATCATTTGTCCCTGGTCAAAATCAGTTCAATGATAAAATTTGTTTTTTAACCTACATTTAAGCCAAAAATATATGAAATCACTATATCACTTAAAATCAAATGGGAAAGAATTTGTAATGTGATTCGCATCCCACCAATGCCTTTTCAAAGATTGGAATGATTTCAGAATGCTCAAAGGAGCAAAAATGACCCAAGGACTGACTGTCCAGCTGAGAGCAGCAGGCATCTGGGTACATGATTCTGATTCCAACTCTCTGCCCAAATGGTCAGAGTGGATACTGTCACTCATTGGACCCTCAGATTTTCCCATCTGCCTGATACATTGATCATGGAAATTTAGATCCTTGGACATCGTATGAAAGTTGCAGGGTACTACCCACTTCCACCCAAATATTCCTCAAACTACACCAGCTTCCTTTTATCCACCGAGGTTCCCACGATGTGAGAATGATTTTAATGACTCTCTTTAGTCTGTTTTCATGGGCACCAACCACTGTAGCCTTCTGGATTCATGGTGTGGAGTTAGAATTTAGGCCTCACACAACAACTGGTATCTCTTTAATGTTCTTTCCATTGTACTGTGCCTGGAGAGCTTAGGGCTGGTGCTTTGCGGGGCCCCTCCCCTCTTCCTCTCCAATCAGAATGGAAATTTTCATGCACTTGAAATAAGTATTTTGTGAGCCCAAAAATGTGTCGGCAAAGGCTGTGTTCCTCTAACAGCCAAGGCATCAAGTCACGGGGAAAACAGCCAGGATTCTGGACAGTCCATGGCAGACCATGACTGAGAAAGGGATCCAACACCCAAGCACAAGAAGCTCCTCTGCAGAGCCTCCTCCCATAGCACGCCAACCATTTGACCTTTCCCATCGATTTGATGAACACAACAGTACAAGCCTTCATTTTTAAAAAACTTAATAAATCATAAAGATGATAGAATTTCATAAGCCAAGCAAATGCAGATGTCTATGTCCTGAGTATTTTCTTGGCCCAGGACCAGAACACGTGTCCTCATAAAACACACCATGAACATCTGGTGCGGTACCACACGCTGCCTCTCAGGCAGTCAAGAAAAACAGAAGCAGCAGAAGACTGCAAGGAAAAAGATAAGGACAAGCACCCTGGAAGTCAGCCAGAACGTGGAGATGTGTATGTAGGCCCAGAGTATTGAAGCATCTTTTCAAGCTCACACCTGCACATCAGCCTGGTACCCATCACACCAGGCACGACAGTCCTGAGAAGTGGGATTATACTCTCTTCCTTCCTGGCCCTCTGGGTTTTCTCTGCAAAAACCAAAGAACAGTCTCCCTGTGTGTAACCTGATCCCAGTCCAATGACTACCCCCATTCAGAGGACACCGAGGAATTTCATTTTTAATCTGACCCAAAGTCATTCCTGGCCATGGCAGCGGGCTGACAAACAGTTGGCGGGGCCACCCCCTGGGCAGGGCGCATCTTGGCTGTGGATCAGCAAGAGGAGCCCCTGTTCTCCCAGCCATCTGCGCAGGTGGTACAAGCTGCCAAGGCTACCGAGGCATGACTTTTTCCCCTCTCCGTCCTTCAATTTTCTCATCATGACCTAGTGGAGAACTGAAATCACAAACCACAAGTGTGCCCAGCACAGCCTCTCAAAGCAGGCTGAAAGGGCAGGCGAAAGCTGATGTTGAGGACTTCCCACAGGATTTCGTCAGCCACTGAGGTACTCTCAACAGGCCAACCAGCAGCCAGCCTTCAACAAAAGCGGTTGGCAGCAAGGGCAACCAGCAGTAGTCACTGAGCACTAAGGACTTGGCTGGAGAGATGGCCCTGCAGCTAGGAGCTGTTGAGAGCTGTTGCTGGCCTTGCAGGAGACCTGGGTTCGGTTCCCAGCATTCATGTCAGGCACTTCAAATAACTCCAGCTCCAGGGAATTAATTTGAGAAATCCACAGGAGTCTGCTTAAAGGGCAAAGGGATTTATTAAGAAAGGAAAACTCACAAGACAGAACAGAGGAATTGTCACACGGTCCTGGAAAAGGTGAGGCACGGTCCCACGCTGTTCTTCCGCGCCTGAGACTGTCCCAGCATCCAAGTCCCAAGAGGGAGCAAAGAGAGCGGCATTCATGCATCTCAGGTCTTAAGGGTCGCTGCAAGGCCACGCCCCAGGGGCATGTACGTCATAGGCAGGTAGAGCGGTTAGTTACCTGCTGGTCCCTAGAGCTATGCTTCAGGGTCATAGAACAAGTATCCACCACAGAGAATCTGATGCCCTCTTCTGACTTCTGTAGGTACTCACATGCATGTGGCACACAGCCAAACAGATATATACATGAATAAAATATATAAGATCTTCTCTCTCTCTCTCTCTCTCTCTCTCTCTCTCTCTCTCTCTCTCTCTCAGACAGGGTTTCTCTGTGTAGCTTTGCGTCTTTCCTGGAACTCACTCTGTAGCCCAGGCTGGCCTCAAACTCAGAGATCCGCCTGCCTCTGCCTCCCGAGTGCTGGGATTAAAGGCGTGCGCCACCACCGCCCGGCATAAAATCATTTAAAATAAATAAATTAAACAACAAAACAATACTCAAGACTGACCAATGGCCGTCTCTCTATGGCAAAGGCCTAGGCTACATAGTGAGATCCTATCCCTGGGGGGGAAAAAGTTTTACATAAAAACCTATACACTTTATATTATGCTTGATTCCCCTCCTTTTTTCTTCTTGTTTTGTTTTACTTTGTTGAGAGAGAGTCCTGGTCTTGCTGTGTAGCCCTGGAGGGCCTCCAACCATAGTCCATGCTGGTGTCAAACTCAGCCTGTCAACTGCTGCCATGTTAATTTCTAAGTGAAGCTATTTCTGTTGGGGGAAGACTGTGATGCCTAGGCTGTTCTGGGTTACAGGCATGGTCAGGTCTCTAAGCGTCTTTTCCTGTTGGGCAGTGGTGGCACACACCTTTAATCCCAGCACTCAGAGGCAGGTGGATCTCCGAGTTCAAGGCCAGCCTGGTCTACAGAGTGAGCTCCAGAACAGTCAAGGCCACGCCACACAGAGAAACTTTGGGGGGGGGGGGGAGTCTGCTCCTAACCCCTAAACCTGGCTACAATTTCCTTTCCTTCTGTAAGAACTAGGCCACGGGTTACACTATTATTCCTAGTCTGCAGTTTCAAAAGTAGAGATAGAACATGTTTGCGAATGCTTGGCTTCCACGTAATGGATCCCAGAGTCTACACTGAGGACATATCACTAGAGCAAAGCTTCCGAAAGGCCTTCCCTGCCTATTTCCTCATGCAACTGACTCTCTCCAGTTCCAGTCTGTAGTCTTGCTTCACACAAGCACTCCGTTCCTGTTCTCAGGGGAAGAGCTTCACTCAGCTGAGTCACTTAAAGCCTCATGGAACCAGACATCCCATCATGTTTTTTTTTTTAGTTAGTTATTATTTTATGTGTATGAGTGTTTTGCCTGTACATTATTATGTCTGTGAACTATGTATGTGCCTAGTGCCTACAGAGACTAAAAGGCAGCATGGGATCTCTGGGAACTGGAGTTACAGTTGTGAGTGACCATGTGGGTACCAGGAATTGAACCTGGGCCCTCTGCAAGTGCAGCCAGTGCTCTTAACCACTGAGCCACCTCTCCAGCCCCCATCATCTTTTTTAAACCAAGATCTTGTTTGTATATGCCCTTTTAGGATGGCCTGAAACTAGCTAGTGGTCCTCCTGCCTCAGCCTCCCAAGTGCTGGGATTACAGGCACACACCACCATGCTTGACCCATCAATATTTTCCAATGGTGTGAATAAAGAGCAAGAAAAGGAACTAAGAATGAGATGTGGTGGTGGTGGTGGTGGTGGTGATGGTGGTGGTGGTGGTGGTGATAAATATAAACTAACAATGCAAAATGATGATGATGATGATGATGATGATGATGATAAATATAAACTAACAATGCAAAATCTACCCCAGGCAAAGAGAAAGGTAAACTTTTGAAGCTAGCAAATGTATCTGAAGGGTAAAGGTGCTTGCCACCAAGACTGACAACCTTAGTTAGATCTCTGGGACCCACGGGGTAGAAGTAGAGAACTGGGCCCCACAAGTTCACACACAATAAATAATAAATATGAAAACAAATGACAACAAAAAAGAAACTCAGTATTTGTAAGGGTCCTTTCTTTCTTAGAGACCCTCATGGGGAGGCTAGCTCTATCTAAAATTTTAATGCAGTTTTTAAAATGCAAGTGTCAAGGCTCCCACCTCCTTCTGCTTCCTCTAGTCTAGCTGTTCAAGGAACACAATCAGATGGGTGTCTGAAGCAGCGGACAGAGGCAGGGTTTACTGGGGGAGCCTGGGAGAGGGGAAAGGGCTCTGGGTAAGAAACCAGCAGATACCGGAAGCCTGGAAATGAGATGGGCAAAGAGCAGCGCCTCCAGCAGGGCAGAGCAAGACAGCCATGCACAAACCTCTGGGGCGGGGCAGGGCAGGACATGCCTACCAGGTGTGCTAGCAATGGTGTCTAACAGACCATGCCAGAATGTTGCTGGTAACAGGCTCAGACCCCCATTGCCCTAAACCTTCGATACGAGCATTTCATTATCAAGGTGCTTTGAGGGAAGGAAGTTACAAGAACAGTGTCCAACATAGGATGAAGCCACGCAGGAAAGAAAGGCTGGAAAATAGGAGTAAATGCCCAGGCAACAAGGAAATCTGAAGGAAAAAAAAAAGGGGGGGGCACACTAAAGCAGTGGCCCTCAACCTTCCTAATGCTGCAGTCCTTTAATACAGTTCCCCATGTTGTGGTGACCCCCCCAACCATAAAATTATTTTCGTTGCTACTTCATGACTGTAATTTTGCTACTGTGTTATAAATTGTAAACATCTGTATTTTCCAATGGTTTTAGGCCACCCCTGTGAAAGGGTCATTTGATCCCCAGGGATCTCAATCCACAGGACTAAAGCTACCTCATAAGGGATGGGCCTGAGTCATAGGGGATGGATATGAGTCCTGTCTTTTCTTTAGACTTCATGCTAAAGAATTCTTCCACAAGCTACATCCCCGACCCTTCACGAAGTTGACTAGGCCGGCCTTGTCCTTGAACTAGCTTAGCAGCCATGTCAGGCCTTTAACTTGTCATCCTCCTGCCTCAGCCACCCAAATAGCTGATATTACAGGCATGTACCACCATGTATTTTAAAGTTTATTTCCATTATTTTTTAATTATGTGAGTGGGGGTGGGGAAGGAGTGTGCATGTGAGTGTCAGGTGCCCATGGACGCCTGGTGCTAGATCCCCCAAAGTTGGTAATAGGATATAGGCAGGTGTGATCCACTCAGTGTGGTTACAGGTAATTGAACTCAGGTCCTGTGGAATAATCTGTGCTCTTAATCACTGAGTCAGCCTGACTTGCATCTTTTCATTGTTAACAGACAATGCTGGAGGACCGGAAAATAGTCAATGCTCTGTTAGGACCAGGCTGGGTCACCACTCACATATATTCCCTTTATCTCACTTCCTATTATGCCTTGTCAGAATGACTCAACATGTGAGCAGCATTTGTACTGTGATTTAATAATCTCTTGAAATCTCAGACTAAACTGGCCCGGAAGCAAAGGGAGGAGGAGGGGGGGAAAAGCACACTGGATTTCATCTTGAAACTGTCAATCTCACCTCACTGACTAATCTAAAGATGGACTGGGAACACACCCAGTAAGACCCAGTAAGCCAGGTGCTGGAGAGACTGCCCCGTGGTTAAGAACACTAGGTGTCCTTGCAGAGGATACAGGTTTGATTCCAGCACCCACACAGCAGCTCACAAACACCTAAACTCCAGTTCCAAAGGACCCAACGCCCTCTTCTGGCACCCAAGCATGCAAGTGCTACCACACGACAGACATACATGCAGATGAAACACTCATATGCATAAAATAAAACAAAAAAAAGTAACAGTTTAACTGCCAGCCTGCTCTCTGAGGAACCATCCATTCCCATAGTTATGTCTATTCCAAAAGGCTCCTAGATATCCCAAAGTGCTTCCCTTGCTAATAGATGGCCTGTGGGGTACCAGCCCCTTGACTTCAAGCCAAGAGCTTACTCTAAACAAGTCTCTGGTCTCTGGATCTGCATTGCTCTTTCAAAAAGAGCACATACCTGAAGCCGCGTGCTCTACCAGGGAGACTAACTTTGGAGACACTTCAGAGTGTTCACACTTATTCCACTGCCAGAGAAAGGAGGAGACAACACAGGCACACAATTCGGAACTAACTGCCCGGGCTGCTCTCCAAAGGGTGCGTGAAGAGAATGACATCGTCACTACTGTGACTTGATGTAGCATGAGTCTTAAAAGTTCTTATTAATAAAACAAACCTGAGCCAGGTATTGGGGTAAACGCTGGAAGATCAGAGAGACAGAACGAGCCACAGCTACCTCATCTCGCCGGATCCTCAGCTGGTCTTGTTTCCTCAGACTGGAAACCTCTATGTCCTCATATCCAAATGACTCTCAGCTGAACTGCTGCTAGAAGCCTGAAAGCTTAACCAGGCCAAATGCTTCTCCAGGGCAAATGCCTCTCCAGGGCAAATGCCTCTAGTTTCTGGTCCTCACGCCTTATATACCCTTTCTGCTTTCTACCACCACTCCCTGGGATT
>CABHPP010146356.1:0-18146 GCA_902168425.1 Peromyscus attwateri
TGTCCCATGTAGTGTCGGCCCTTCTGAAATGTGTCACCCAGACACAATGAGACACAGTCTCTGAGGCTCAGCTTCCTCATCTGTGAAATAGGGATGGTTGTATTTTGAGGAACTGTGAGGATGTGGTGGGCTTCTGAGAGAAGAGGGGCTGCCACAGAGGGTGGCTCATAGCTCATGGATTAAATGAAACTCTGTTTACGGAGGGAGTTTCATAGCAAGGAGCCTCTCAAGCCCATGTCTGCCCTGACTTACAGATGAGGGCAGCTGGTTACCCTGAAGGTCAGGGTGAGTGCTGTCCTAGCATGGAGGAGGAGCCATTGTTTTATCTGAACCCCACTACTGCCTCAGCTACCTTCCCACACAGTTCCCCTGTTTGCAAAAGGGCAAACGGAAGCCCTTCCTGGAAGGATACTGGAGTCTCAAATTCTCTTGCAATCTCTAAGGCTGTGAATCAGGAGGTAGAAGATGAGGCCATGACCAGCAACATTAGTGTGTTCCCCAAGTGTGCGGTACCTTTGTCCCCTTTTATCCCAGGAGTGCCAGGTTGGCCATCAGAGCCAGGAACCCCAGGGATGCCGGGGATGCCAGGGATGGCTGGGGGCCCTGTGCAGCTGCTTTGGGCCCAGGAGACATGGAGCAAGCCCAGGAGCAGCAATAACAGTAGCGCTGAGACCTTGTCCCACCACGTCTTCATCAGCTCAACCTCTGAGGACTCCTACAGGGTGAGAACATGTGGAAAGTTACGGCCATGGTAGCTTCCATCATTCTTTAACCCTCTGAGGACTCCTACAGGTGAGAACATGTGGAAAGTTACGGCCATGGTAGCTTCCATCATTCTTTAACCCATCCCTTCATTTATGCATCTACCCATTCATCCATCTCCCCATCTCTCTATCCATCCATCATTCCAAATAACCATCTATCCACCTATCCATCCATCTCTTCATCCATCCATCTGTCCTTCTGTCCGTCCATCCATCCATCTGTCCATCCATCTAATCATCCATCCATTCATTGCATCATCCACCCATGCATTTACCCATGCATCCATGCACCCGTGTATTCATGTATGTGTACATGCATGCATCCGTATGTTTACAGATTGCCTTTCACACACTAGACCCTGAGGGTACAGTGACAACAGGGCAGAAATGGTCTCGGCCCCTAGAGTCTTTTGTTACTAAGTGGCAGCAGTCAAAAAGTACATAGGTAGACTGAGATGGACACAG
Organism: Peromyscus attwateri; assembly: GCA_902168425.1. Taxonomy (NCBI): domain Eukaryota; kingdom Metazoa; phylum Chordata; class Mammalia; order Rodentia; family Cricetidae; genus Peromyscus; species Peromyscus attwateri. Next base: position 1,230 of record CABHPP010146356.1, read on the forward strand.
ACTGATGGCTGCTGCTCTGGAAGATGGGCAATGGTGCCCTGAGGGAGGAGGATGGGTGGGGGTTGGAGGGGGCTAATCTCAGCAGGACTGTCTTCTCCACAGGAGACAAGTAATGTTTTGTCTGAGATCTGGAGGCTCAGAAAGGGCTGGGGCAAGTATGTTGCAGAAATGTGTCTCTGAGGTTGAAAACCCTTGCTGTTCTTCCAGAGGACCTAAGTTCGGTTCTCAGCACCCACACGAGGCAGCTTGCCAATGTCTGTAACTGCAGCTCCAGGGAATCCAACACCTCTGGCCTCCTTAGACATCTGCACTCATGTGCACACATCCACATACAGACACACACTTACACATAATTAAAACTGATAAAAACATGGGGCTGAAGAGATGGCTCAGTAGGTAAGAACACTTGTTCTTGCAAAAGACCTGGGTTCGATTCCCAGCACCCACAGTCAGTTCACAACCATCTACAACCAGAGCTCCAGGGGATCTGATTTCCTCTTCTGACCTCTGCAGGCACCAGGCATGCGTGTGGTAGACATACATACATGCCGGCAAAATAAAAGAAATAAATCTAATTTATTATTATTATTTAATTAATTTTTGGGGGGTTTTTTTGAGACAAGGTTTCTCTGTATAGCCTTGGCTGTACCTCAAACTCAGAAATCCACCTGCCTCTGCATCCTGAGTACTGGGATTAAAGGCATGTGCCACCACTGCATGGCATAAATCTAATTTTTTAAAATTTTATTAGTAATAAAATAAGTATTAAAAAAAGAATGTTGCAGGAGGAAAGATGGTGTGGCCTGAAGTAGGACAGAGATAGACCACAAAGGCTCAGCACATAGTTTCCTGGGGGACAGAGAGCTGTGTGGCCCGTTTCTCATCCCAGAGAACTGAGAAGAAAGCTGTGGACTGTTTTGAGCAGGTCAGTGTAGCCATTCTGCAAGCCTTTGGTCAAAGCTTTTCCTCCAGGAAGCCCTCCCAGGCTACCCCCAGTGCACAGGACAAAGGGTGCCCCGCCTTTCTCTCATGTAGCTGTGGAGCCCTGGTGAGAACAAGAAACCCTGAGTTCTCCCAGGATCTGTGGCTCCCGCTTCTGGATCCTCACAACATCTGAGAGGTGGGTTGTGATGACCGCCCATCTCACAGATGAGGAAACAGAGGCTCAACCATTTGAAAATACCTCCCAGTATCACCTAGCGAGCTGTTCAGGGGCAGGGCTATGACAGGACTTCTCTCTGGGCACAGTTTACTGTTATAAGAGATGGGGACAATGCTGAACTCTAGTCTGTATTGGGAGTCTCAAGTCTCAGACTTGGGGAGGCCTTCAAATCCTCTTGGTTGGACCACCCACCTCTTCTGCCAGCCCATCATCACAGCCCCTCATCTTTTTCTACTCTAGCATGGAGCCAGACCAACTTAGCTTTGAACTCCCATCTGCCGCTCCCTGGCTGTGTGACCTCAGACAAGTGTTTAACTTCTCTGGTCTCTTTGACACGGTTCATTTCTGGTTTCCAGGGCTGTTAATGGTATTAAGTGAGATGGCATGGGGAAGATTAAGGTCCCTTGGGCAGCATGTGTCCTTCGAAGATACGTTTTTGTCACTCAGAACTAACCAACAATGACCTCCAACTCCAGGTGCTGAGGACATGTGATAGTGCACAGAAGAGGCCTGGGTTCTTATCCTGCCTCTGCCTCTGCCTCACTGACAGAATCAAGCTTGGTCTCTGCTTACTGCACCCACAAAAGGCTCTGTTCTCTCCAGAAGGGGTTTTTGGGACCAGAGAGGTTGTGAGACTGACTGCAAGTGACCAGCATGCAAGAGACAGAAGTGCTATTTGCTCTAAGGCTCCATGGTTCCTGAGACCAGGATCCTAGATGCTCCTGTTACAGGCTGCCTACCCATTCCCTGTGCTGAGGTGGCCATAGATACCTCCATCCCTAGTTCACCCCAGAGATTCTGTGCTGTGGATCTGGGTTTGGGCTCTGAGAATCCCGACGTTCATAGCTGGAAGCAAGGGCTGTGTTGGTGAGTTAATCCATCTCCCCTGCCCCACCCTGGAGTGCTCACCTGAATAGAGTCCTGATGTCCTGTGACACTCCAGGCCAGACAGCACAGCAGTGTGTCCTCAGAGCCCAGAGCCTGCTCCTGGCCACAGAAAGCGGAAGTATGGGTCCCTGGAGGCAGGAAGGGCCCTCCCTTGTTGTCCTCTCCCAAGGCCCAACACACTGACCCCCTCTCTCTCATCCTTCTGTTACCCCATCCCGCTGCCCTCAGGCAGTTTCAGGTCCCATTTCTGCCCCTGGGGAGGGAATTACTGTAAATGATGGCTGTGGCCAGCATGGTTTCGTCGACTCAGCACCCGGGTGGGTAGGGGTCAGGGGGAATAGCCTGTCCTTGGGGATTGTCCCCAGCTGGCTGCTTGCCTGCCAGGGCTTTGTGAGCACATGATGATTTCCACAGGGACTAGGGTTCCTCCATGGATGCAGAGAGGCCCATCTAAGGCCTGTGCCCTGGCTTCACAGCCGGAGACCCAGATTCCTACCACAGTTCTGCCACTTGCCAGCAAAATGCCCTCAATACAGAGAACCCAGGGGGACCCCCAGTTTTCCCCACTGAATGACGGAGCCATGGCTATGTACACTCTGGCTCTCCCAGGCCTCCGGGAGGATAGAGGCGGGATTGAATAAGGGACAGAGCAAACTCAGCTCGTGAATTGTGAATGTCACTTCATGTCCTAGGCTTCCCCTTTCTGGCCTTATCTCTTCCTCTGTCTCCCTCTCTCCACCTCTGCTCTCTTCTCTGTCTCCAGAAAATAATCCAATAATGAATTTTAAATGTATTCATTACTTATTCATTCCCCTCCTTCCACTCCCAACAGGGCTCGGAGCCCTTGACAATGATAGTCACAGGCAGGGGACTATCGCCTAGGGACAACAGCAGGTGAGAACTGCAGAGGGGCTTGGAGGCTACTGTGTCCACCCTGTCCCTCTTTGCAGGGAAACTGAGGCTCAAAGGCATGAGTCAACAGGCTTTTTTTTTTTTTTTTTTTTTGCCAGGTACTGTGAGTCCCTTTAGGGGAGGCTGGGGCTGGACATTGAGTGTTTCTGTAGTAAATGCCACAGAAAATCAGGGAACCTTAGAACCCATACCCCCAGGGCAGGGCCTGAAGCCAGAGAGCTCTGGGGCCAGGGTCTATCTATGCCGCTGCGGCTGTATCTATGGCCAGGTATCATATCACTCCAGGGTAGGTACCCAGGGGGTACGGGCACTGAGTGCCACTGGAAGCTTGGAGAGGGATCAGTCTTCGGCTCGTGCCGTTACCTATGGATGGAGACGAGGCGTTAACTACAGGAACAGAGGGAAAGAGGAGGTAAATATGACGACACCAGATCCCTAGGCTCAGCCAGGTTCACAAGAGAAGAGAGAGCTGAGGGCTACGTGTTCAGGGACCCTCTTTCTTATTCATCCAGTTCTCAGGAAATCTCACTACGTAGCCTAGGTTAGCCTCAGACTCAAAGTTCTTCTGCCTCTACCTCCCGAGTACTGGGATTACAGGTGTGCATCACAACACTCAGCCTCGGGTCCTCCTGAGTACTGGGATTACAGGTGTGCACCACGACACTCAGCCTTGGGTCCTCCTGAGGGTCTCATGGCCATCTAGGATGTATCCCTGATTCCTGAGTAAGTGCCGATAGAAGTTCAGCCTGAACTTGAACCTGGAGAAACAGCAGGGTGAAGAGCAGGAAGCAGGTGAATTGGGGGATTGGGGACGGTCATCTCAAGTTTGAATGCTACCTCTCCAGTCATGTGGGTTTAAGCGCATTACTGTCTGGGGTTCCTTCAGGTCTACATCAGAGATGAGGGAGCCTGTGTCCTGGGGCTGTTGGTGAGACAGAGAAGGAACCTGCAAAGTCCAGGACCAAAGTGGCCTCAGGCACAGTATTATCTGTGTGAAGAGCAGCCAAGCTTGGAGCGGGTGGGGTCTAAACCTGAGCCTGGGTCCCTGGCAGGGTCTATCCCTGGGGATTGGGAGCTGAGGGGCCCCTGAGCCTTGGTCCCTAAGTGAGAAGTGGTATCTCTTTCTTCACTTCCTGACAGAACGGTGATGACTAAATGTGGAGAAAAGCGAGAGAAACCCCTGCTGCCCAAAGAAGTCCCTTGCAACAGAGTCTCTTTCTGCTTCCCGCCTTGTCCCAGCTCTCAGTACCCACCTCCTCCACACGGCCAGTAGGCGAGCACACTCTAAGGTCTGCTCTTCTTGTCGTAGCAAGGAGCAGGGAACAATTATGGAGGAATGGGTGTGCGTGTGTGCGCGTGTGCGTGTGCGTGTGCGTGTGCGTGTGTGTGTGTGTGTGTGTGTGTGTGTATGGCAAACCTGGTTTCCCAGGTACAGGCACATGGTTGACATAAGCACCGCATTGATTTTTTTTTAACCAAAGGAAAAATGAGAAGAAAGATTTATCGCACGGGGCATCGCTGGGTGAACTGCTAAGTGGTTGATGGAGGGACAGCTGGGGATGCTGTGGCCAGTGACCCAGCCTGGCCCTGCTGAGTGCCCAGATGCAGTGAGCCGGTGGGGTTCCTAGCCCTGTCCTTCTGCTCTCTCTCTCTCTCTCTCTCTCTCTCTCTCTCTCTCTCTCTCTCTCTCTGTATGTGTGTTTCCTTGCGTGCACATATGACTGCATCTTTATTTCCCTCTGTGTCATCTTACCCATTTCATGAGCCTCTACTGTGTGCCAGGTGGGCATCACAGGATTCCCACATAGTCCTGTGGGGAACACCGAACCGTGAAGAGGTAAGTGACAAAAGCTGATCCATGGGCCCTGGGACCATGTGTAGAACACCCACTGCTGCCACGAAACAAAACTCTAGTTCTGTTTAAAAAGTCTTGAGGTTGATTTTATAGACAACCGGACTTGGGAAACTGGGCTCTAAAGAATCCTAAGCTTGGGGTCCAAGTCTATGAAAGGTGTTGGGGGGATTCATGAGGGAGTCAGGGCAGGTTTCATGGAGGAGGTGATCTTGATTGAAGGACATTGCCCAAAGGTGTGTGGATAGTTTCTATAGAGTGAAGGGACAGCCACGGTGAAGCATGAATGTGTGATGTTGTGACCCCTTGCAGGATGAAAGGGCCAAACTAGGCTCAGAACACTTGTTCACCTGAGCTGATATTCATTTATTTATTTATTTATTGATTGATTGATTGATTGATTGATTGGTGCCAAGGATGTAGGCTAAGCAGCATCCTCATGAGCCTCATGTGACAGGCTGAAATACCAGCGGTTTGGAGCTGGTTCTCCCAGACTGGGGGTGGGGGACCTCCCTCATACCTCTCTGCCCCAGACAGTTGCGCTCTGTGATTTTTTTTTTTTTAGCTTCATTTTTAAGTGTGTGTGTTTGGGGGAGGGGTAAGTACATTATGAGTACAGGTGCCTGTGGAGTCCAGAAGAGGACATCTTGTCCCCTGGAGTTCCAGGCAATCATGAACTGCCTGATGGAAATGTTGGGAACCAAACTCCGATCCTCTGCATGAACAGCAAGGGCTGTTAACCACTGAGCCATTTCCTCTAGCCTGACAATTGGACTTTGCATTTTTCTGAACTCAGGTTATCCCCATGGACCTCCCTGGTCCTCTGAAGATTGCGGTGGCCAGTCCCTGCCATCAGGAATTTCATAGCCCAAACTTGGCAGCTTAAGGGCAGCTACTTTTTAGACTGGGGTTCCTAGAATCTGTGTGTCAGCCACCAGGGGTGTGTGTCTCTCTATTAACCATGTATCCATGTTCGTCTCAGAACATGAGAGTGAATATTAAGCACCTGGATTCATAAGAAGGACTTACATGCTAGCTACTGTGGATTTATATTGGCTCATTCATTTGTTCTGTTTTTATTCATTAACTTGCCCATTTCAGCATTCATTAATTCACCCCAAATCATTCCTTCCCTTAGCAGGAACTCATAGATGCAAAACTCTACAAGCCAAGTTCAAAGCCTTCCAGTAAGAAATCTGGGTCATGCATATTTAGTGATCTATTTATTTATGTATCTCCCCATCTGAAAAACAAACAAACAGTCTCAAGGTATTGGTAAACTGACACAGGAATGGTACCAGTAGGTGGTTCCTGGAGAAGCTCAGAGGAGTCAGCCGGCTGATGGATCAGGAGCCAGGCGGACTTCCTGGAGGAAGAGGTCAGCAGTGTAGAAGGGTCTGAATAAAGATGGAGGATGCAGAGGGAGCGGGGTGGGGGGATGGGGGCTGGAGCCAGCCTGCCACTCTAGTCAGGAAACAGCAGGAAGCCTGAGAAGACGCTGTCAGAGCCCTCAGTGCCCACCATGCCATTGTAGTCGTTGACGGCCAGCCACACCTCATCGGCCTTCTGCAGCCGCAGGAGCACTCCTCCCGAGCTGACCTGCTTGTTATTGGACATGTGGTCGCAGAAGCTGGTCACCTTGACGCCGTTGTGGAACAGCTGCACACACAGGTTGGCCGTCTGCGATGTGTGGTGGACGAAGTAGTACAGGCCGGGCACTTTGCAGGTGAACTTGCCCGTGCTGGTGTCATAGTCCCCCTGAGGGTTGGTGACGACAGAGTTGAACTTGACCAGGCCATTGGCCGCTGGGTACTGGGCGGTCTGCCGGGTGACTGTGAACACTGACTGGTGTTTCTGTTTGTATCGGCCCTCCTCACCTGGCTCCCCGGGAGGTCCCTTGGGGCCTGGATCCCCTGGCAACCCGAAGGTCCCCATGGGGCCATTTTTTCCACGATGGCCGGGCATGCCAGGCTCGCCCTTCTGACCCTTGGGTCCTTGTGTCCCAGGGATGGCTGGGATTCCTGGAGAGAGAGCAGACAGGAAGGAAGTGATAGGGTAGGGGACAGGAAGGGGGACCCCAAGTGGGTCTGGCAGTGACCTGGACTTCCCAGGTGGCTCTGGCCAGGGGGAAGGTGCAGGGTGTGTATGGGGGGGGGGTCTCTGCTTTAGTCCCACACTTGGCCATCCCCTTTTCCCCTTCTCCAGATCTGTGGAGGAGGAGCAGGATAGGGCCTGAATGGCAGTGGAGGACAGCGGAACAAGAGTCTCTATATGACTTGGAGCCAGTTGCTTGATCTCTCTGTACCCCAGTTTTGACATTTGCAAAGTAGAAGCAAATCATGCCTCTACAAGATTTGGGCCTCGGTTTCCCCATTTGTAAAGCATGACTGAGATGATTATCTGCTCTGGGAGGTGAACTCGAGGAATGCTCAGAGTACACCGGAGCTGAGCCTGGTGCCTAGGGGGTCTGTCCTTGACCAGCCTATGTACAGGGTTCCCTGAAGTGCAGTCTTGGGGGGCTTCACTGGCTCCCCTGAACTGAGTAATTCCTTCCAGAGTTGCAAGATTCCATTCTGTGGCTTAGAGGGAAGAGGGCAGAATGGACATTCTTAAGGACACTTTCCATTAACCCCCCTCCCTGCCCCAGCCACATTCCTCTGTCCTCATGAGTCTGTTCAATCCTACCCAGCCTTCCTCATGCCCACATACCACTGATGTCCCAGGGAAGCATGCTCACTTGGGGATGGGGTCACCACACCTGCCCTCCACTCCTACCTAACCCTAGCTGCCCACTCCTTTCCCTGGCTCTTTCCTCACACCAGGACACCCATCAGAACATTCTGGGTGAAGTCCTGACCACCTGCCCCTTGCATCTTGATTGACAGAGACCATCAAACCTGCCAGGTGCTTCATTTTGCCACAAATGCAAACTCATTCAAAGCTGAGACACCCTGAGAAGCAAAGACCCCAGCCCCTGTTTCACAAATGTGGAAACTGAGGCACGGCGCAGTTAAGACACTTGTGCAAGCTGGCGTGGAGGGAGTTGGTGGGTGTGACTTTGACCCTACAGTCAGTGCACCTGAAGCAGCCAGGGTGGACCACCTTCCCTAAGTGTCCACCTGCGTAGTTAGAAGGCTGTTTACCTGCCTGCAGGGACAGGGGCTCTCCTTAACTCCCTTCTGCAGGGCGAGGGCAACAAGCTACAAGGTCGCCAGAGTCAGCTGGAGCCTGGACTCTAAGGAACTAGGCCTGCCGAAAGAGAGGCCTGCAGACTCACCTGGCTCACCCTTGGGCCCCGGGATTCCATCATGCCCATCCTTCCCAGGGGCCCCCGGCAGGCCTGGCATCCCTGGGATCCCATAGCAGCTGGTGCTGGCCTGGCTCCTGAGTGGCAGAGCCAGCAGAAGCAGCAGCAGGTAGAGTCCACGTTGGGGCTGGCAGCTGGGCCCTACCTCCATCCTAGGAGGGGCTGTGGAGAGAGAGGGGGAGCTGGTACTGAGCCACCCACTTGCCTTTCTTCCCCACACTGCCCCCTCCCATAGCCCTTCACCCTGGGGAGCCCACATCCATCCACAGATGATGGTTGGATGGATGATGGATGGATGGGTAGTCGGGTCTCTTCTAAGGCCCAGGCCCAGGCTTCCTATGGTTCAGAAAAGGACCGGGGGGGGGGGGGGGGGGGGGGGGAGCGGGCAGGGAAACTGTGTCTCACTCCCACCGGGGCAGGGTCCCAGCCTCACCTGAGGGTGTAGGGGACTTCAGGTCTAATCAAAGAGATGTCCTGTGCTCCCCGACAGGAGGACACTGTGTCAGAATGGACAGAGAAGAACTGCCCAGAGCAGGCTCTGGTGCCCCTCCCCCCACATCACCCTAATCCCACATCCTCTTTCCAGCAATTTTTCCTGACTTGACACTTTCTTTTCAGTTCTGAGCCAGGCTGACCACGATGACATCTCTATCCTGCTTCCTTCCCTGGCCCTAGGTCATGTGTGATGAAATGAGGAAGTGTCTGCTGTCCCTTTATCCTGGGAACATCAGGGTGTGTGTGTGTGTGTGTGTGTGTGTGTGTGTGTGTGTGTGTTGCACATCTATGTGCATGACCTGAGCCCAAGGCACAACTGTTCCCAGGGGCAGGGTGGCCATCTAATTTGTAGCCCCACAATGGCGTTCACCATGCCTGAGGCTCAATGTCCTTCCATCTCCCTGAGGGGAAGTTACAGTCCCTCTTCCAGAAGAGGAGACTGAGGCTTGCTTTAAGTCTCACACTCAGTGGTGGTCAGGGTGACCCCTGTGTTCATCAGCTCCCCAGAACCAAGCCTCACATGCAGCTGTCAAGTGGTGGGCTTATTCTAGAAACATCCACAGGCCCCTTGCATTACCAGGCTCAGGGAAGAATGCCAGGGCGAGCTCGCTTTGCCTCCATGCATCAGCTGGTCTGGCTATAAAGCCAGAGCCTCAGCTTTTCCTTGCTGGTGACTCCCTGACCGGTAGACACAACTGCTGCTCTGCAGACCCATTGCCCCACTGGGTGTGGGGTGCCAGGACATGATCAGCACCAACTCTTTCTTTTCTGGGCCCCCACCACCTTGATGGGCTTCCCCACCCCATCATCCTGGCCCCCACCTTGTCTCTGGTCCTAGGGCTTGTGGTGGTCAGGCCAGGCATCTCCCTGTCTCTTTCCTCAAGTGGGATTTTTTAGGATGAAAGGAAGTTTTGGGAAGCAGAGTAGCCCAGCCTTGACCTTCTTATTACCTGGACTTGGGTGGGGTCCTGTGTAAGGCATGGGGAGGATTCTGTACCATGCTTCTGCGACACCCTAGGCCATGCCAGCAGTTCAGGCTGCCTAGCTAAGGAGCTCTCAAGGTTTTGTTCTCCCAATCATCCTGAAACTCCCTCCACTTACAGCCCAGGCCACGCCATGAGGCCAGCGTGAGAATGCACTAGCATCCCAGGGCTTGGGGGAGCAGGTGTAATGGGCTCTGCATTGTGGGATGGCAGTAGTGGAATCTGCTCTCCTCTTGGTCACCTCTGTGCCATGCCTAACTCTTCCAGCAGGTGGCAGTCTCAGTCTGTGCTCAGTTCTCTCTACCCCGCCCACTTCTCTGCCTGGCTCAGCTTCCAGGCTCAGAGGAACTGAGATTTGCAGGTGAAGGGGTGAGGCTGGCTGGAATGTGGGTTCAGGAGGGGTTCAACACTCTCCACCTCTGGTTCAGACATCCCCCTCCTCTCAGTACCCCACAAAGTGATGGGAGCCCTCCACTTTGGGGCTAGACAGCCTGGCTTAGGTGTAGATCCATTTTCCAGCAGGGAAGCTTGAGGCATGCTTCCTTTCATGGAATCACAATGTCCACAACTGTTTTTGCACTCTGTGGCTATGGACAGCACACGGGGTCCCCAAAGTCAATGTCTTTCCCAGTCTGTGGAGGCGTACGTTCAGGGGTCAGGGAGAGCTGGGGGCAGAGTGGACAGAGAAAAAGCCAAGGAGCTCTGAGGGTCAGGTGGTGGCATGGAGCTGAGGAGACCCACTCTCCCTGGAGTGTCCCACTTCTTCCCGACCTCAGAGGCTCTTGGCTGCAGGGACAGGGCATGATTATGCATGTGGAAGGGACAGGCAGGTTGTGTTAGGGACAACTCTGAGACCAGGTGCACCAGCCAGTGAACCAGAGGGATCGTCCCTGACTCTGAAGTGTGAGCAGGTGGGATGCGGGGTGAGTATGGTAGAAAACACAAGCTTTCTTATTCCGGTGCATGTGGGGACCTGCACATTCATCACAAGTGTGCAGGAGTGCATGTGCGTGTGTGCGTGCCTGTGTTTGTGCTTAGAGAAGTAACTAGTAACTAAGGGTGTACATAGTGTTCGAGGAGGAAGTCCCTGAATTCATGTTTCAGTGAGGAGTGGGTGAATCTCAGCCCAGGAACGAGGGACACTGTGAGTCTCAATGGTAATACATGTGTAAGCAGGAGACCGTGTATGTGTGATTGCTGTGAAACTGTGTGTGTAAGCCTCCATGTGTGATTGTATATGAGACTGTATGACTGTGGGAACACACATAAGCATCCAGGATCTTCATCCCCCCCACCCCCACCCCCCGCAGGCTGCCAAGCAGTCAGCTGACAGCAATCTAGTCTCCATGTCTGCCTGGAAACCACTCAGGAAAACTAACTCTGGGAAAGACTGCTGGGTGTCTTTGAGCCATTCACTTGCCCTCGCTGGGCTAGGCTGCAGAAGCACCAGTGTCCAGTATAGCTGGGAAGACTGGGGAGGTGTTGGTCGGCCAGCCTGATTTTAACCCCAGCTCCTCCCCTGAGGTGATGACCTGGGCCCTGATGACCCCTGCCCTAGCCTCACACCGTCATCTTGGAGATGTGGTAAGACTACTCACTTTGGAGCTTGGTTAGCAAGACTGAACAAAACAGAACAGCGACAGGCCCTATCCTCAGTTTTCACACACTGGTCTGCAGCAGCCCCTCCCCCAATGGAGCGCCCATTACTAGCACCACTTAGCAGAGTTGGAGACTGAGGCCACTCCACGTGACCTGGCAGCTTGCAGGGGATGACATTTAGATTGGAGCCAGGCTGATGTCCCCCCCCCCCCCCCCCCCCCGCCCCCCTTCCCCCCCTCCCGCCCCCATCCCCTGCCAGCATTTGTATACAATGCTAACACTGCCACCTCTCAGCGATGGCCAGTTTTAGGCCTCCTTCCTGCCCAGTGCCCAGAACAACCACCACTACACCTCTGCCACAGACACAGATGGGGTCATTTATTCCAGAAAGTGCTTGAAGAAACCCCTGGGCTGTGTGTGGAGAGGCACCAGTCCTCAGGGCCCTCCAAGCCAACCCCTCCCTCCCCCTCCCCTGCCCCTGCCCCAGGCTGCTAAAGCCCAGCTCTATCTGGCTCCTTCGCTTTGCAGAGAGAAGGGGTGCAGGGCAGGGCCCCACCACAGGGAGTGGAGATGGCTGAGTGTGGGGTGGCTCCCCAGCTCAGGCAGAGGGGAAAATGAGAAATCCGCTGAAGATGCTGTCGACTTCAGTACCTTGGTAAATGCGACCCTTTACAGGGTCCTTCTCGATCCATACTTGGTCCCCTCGTTGCAGGTGGAGCACAGTGCCCCCTGACACCACCTGGAAGAGCCCCTTGCTGTTGGCATCACAGAAACCCAGGGAACTCCTGGGTTGGCCCCGGGAGGAGGAGGACTTGATAGACAGACAGATGTCCCACTTGGAGATCACTTGGAAGGTGAAGTAATAGTAACCGGGCACTGCACAGATGAAGCGGCCCGTGTTGTTCTGGTATGGGCCCTCCTCGTTGGTGATGACCTTGTCGAAGATAACCACATTGCCAGCTGTCGGTGGGTTCTGCCGAATGGCTGAGAAAGCTGGCCGGGGCTGGTCCCTGATATTGCCTGGATTGCCTTTGATACCCTTTGGTCCTGGGGGGCCGCTGCTCCCCGGGGGCCCATTGGGCCCTGGGAACCCCATATTGCCAGGTTTGCCAGGGGGCCCAGATTCCCCCGGGTCTCCTTTAGGGCCTCGGATACCGGTCCGGATACCAGCAGCTCCTGGTGGAAAGAGCAGATTGATGGATGAGGGGCATCGTGGGTTATGGAGTCTAGAGCCTGCCAGGCCTCACAGAAAAAGCCTTTGCTTTAAAGAGACTGAGTCTGACTGGGCTGATTGGCTGTGTGGCATTGGGCAAGCATGTCAGCCTCTCTGAGCCTCTACTTCATCCACAAAATGGAGTGAAGCAAAGGCAGTCATGTGGCAGACCCTGAATTCTAGGAAATGTGGGGCACTCTGGCTGTCACCTCACGTGCCTCCAGATCACCAACTCCTTTCTCAGTTTTGGGACCTTAATGGGGGACGGTGTGTATGTGTGTGTGTGTGTGTGTGTGTGTGTGTGCGCGCGCGCACGCACGCAACAAATTGTGTCGGTGTTGGTGAGGGTCCTTTTGGCCTGCTGGAGACTGAGGATGACCGGGGGCTTTCCTTCCTGTTCTGGACTCTGATCATCACCTCCTCCCTTCCCATCCCCCTCAGGATGATGTGTTCTGACAGGACAGAGTGGACTATAACTGCCTAGCTTGTTTTTTTTTTTTTTTTTAGGAGGGGTGGTCTCTCTTACATGCTAGGCAGGGCTCTCTCCATGCAGCCTATTCTGCAGAGGAGGAAGGGGAGGAGGATGGAAGAGCTGGAAAGAGTCCCAGAGAAGCCTGAGGCCGGCGGGGGAGGGGGAGCAAGGTCCCAGAGAAGGCTAGGCTCTCAGGTTCCAGGGTGAGCTGCACATTGCATTGGCTTCCTGGACTCAGATGCACCATTGCTTCTCAAGGCCATCCCAAGCCACTGCTTTGAGGATGGCAGGATCAGGGCCCCTGGAGAGAATGCTTACCTGGTTCCCCTCTCTCTCCTTTGAGACCTGGCCTCCCTGGGCGGCCAGGATTCCCTGCAACTCCATCCTTCCCATTGGGTGCTCGGCAGACATCCTCAGTCAGTGTGGCTACCAGGGTCATGGCCAGCATGCAGGCCACCAGCCATCCCCGAGAGGCCTCCATGATGTCCCTGTAGAGACACACAGGAACCCTAGGCAGGCTGGACACCCAGAATCACACATCTGTCACACAATGAATCCCACATGCAAGGTTCTGGTGACCCTATCTGGGGCCTTGGTGTCCACCTATGAGATATACACATAGCCTCAGCACCTATGATCAATCATAGGTCCCTAATCCTAGCCCTAACAATGACCTTGACCCTAGCCCCTAGCCCTAACAATGACCTTGACCTTAGCTCTGACCTTAAGCCTAGCACCCAGCCCCTACCCTAATCCTAATCCAAGCCTGTAGGTGCTAGCTCTAGCCTTAATTCTGACCTTGACTTTAACTGTAACCTTAATCCTATCTCCTAGCTCTAGCTAGGATCCTGACCCTGACTCTGACCCTGGCCCCAACCCTGGTCTTAACCCTGGTCTTGATCCTGATCCTATCCCTAGCCCCAGCTCCAAACCTCACACCTTTCCCCTGCACCTGCTCAGCACAAGATCTGATGCCCACATAGCCCTCCCCACTCTCTGGACACACAGGCTCACATACTCCCACGGATGATGGATCTCATTGAACAAATATTTACCAAGCGTCAGCACTGTTTTAATTACAATCTCCTGCCCAGATGGCAAGCTATGCATGCTCACAGGCTTTCACAGACATCTGCCTGCTCTCCGACAGCCTTGGCCCCCTTTCTACATCCATATGAGGGTTTGTCCCTGCAAACCCCCCTGCTGCTCCAGCTGCTTGGGCTCTGGCTCCCCCACCCGCTTCCCTGCTTTCTGTGTATTTTGGTGGGAGAAAGACAGGATCCATTAACTCTGTTAGAACCATGAGTCTGGGTTCTCTCACTTTTCCCCAAGCTTTGGCCAGAGGATGTGGTCCCTCCGCCCATCTGCTCTGGGTCCTAAATCAATATTCCCTACCCCATGCATCCTTGCATAGAACTAGCTAGCAGGAATATTCTTCCCTCCCTGCCTCAGTTGTCCAGACCAGTCCAGCTACCTTGTTTGACCAGCTCCCTCCCCCTCCAGCTTGGCCTCACCTGCCTCCGTGGTCAGCTCAACTGGATGCTCTGGCCCTTTGCTGATGGTGGGACACCCATCAGCAAAGGGGTGTCACCAGGGCGCTGCCAAGTTTCACATCCTTTCCCACTTCCCCTTCTTGGAATCTGCCCCCTGAACTTCCCCAGGGCCAGACACCAGGCACGGAAATTTTAAGCAGACCTCAGCAAGATTGGGACACGGGATGTCCTATCCCAGTCACAGTTGTGAGGAGAGCAGAGTGGGGTCTTGGGATCCCGAGAAGCAAAGAATATCAGGGCAGAAGGAATCTGTCTTTGAATCTATAACTTGGGGGCCTTTTTCATGATTAGGGAAGACACAGAGTCCATGGCCAAGTGCTTGTAAAATTCAAAGAAGGAACAGAGAGTACTAGCCACAGGGAGGTAGAAGGCATGGAGCAATCAGTTTTGAAGCTCTCCACTTCCCAGCAGCCAGTCTTCGGGAAGTTGCCATATCTCTCCACTCTCAGTCTCTCTGTCTCTGTTTCTGTCTCTCTCTGTCTCTGTCTCTGTCTCTCCTGCCTCCTGAGTGCTAAGATTAAAGGTGTGCGCCACCACTGTGGGATTACAAGTGTGCCCCCTGTTATGTTTGGTTTATTCAGAGCTGAGTATCGAACCCAGGGCTTCATGAATATTAGGCAAGTACTCTACCAACTGAGCTATACTCAAGCTCTTTTAAATTAATATTTTAAAAAACAACAGAGCCACAAGGCTGGCGTGTGGCTCAGCTTGGAGACTTGCCTAATATGTATAAGGTCCCAAGTTTCATCCCAGCAATGTTTTTTTTTAAAGACATACTACTATATGCAATGTTTGCACACATATTTGCAGGCTTTTTGTTTGTCTGTTTCATAGACCATTACATCAAGTATAGTGGCGCATGCCTATAATACCAGCACTGGAGAGGCAGAAACAGGAAGATAAGGAACTCAAGGCCACCTTGGTTGTAATGTGAGTTTGAAGCTAGCCTGGGCTACATGAGGCCCTCTATAAAGCAACAACAACAAAAACAAGGGCCAGAGAGCTGTCGCAGCAGGTAAAGGCACTTGTCATCAAGGCTGGTGACCCGAACTGTCTGACCTCCACATGTGTGTGCAGTATGCAAGCACTCATACACATGAACACATAAATAAGCAAGTCAACGTAATAGAAGTTTCTTGGAACATCCAAAATCCATGTTTGTATCTACAGAGAAAAGAGAAGGAAGGAATTCCGTCAAAATAACGAGAGTTCTGGAAAATTCATGAGATTGTTGTGTTAGATACAAAACTGATTACAGTTCTTTTGGAATCAAGCCTGATGATTGGAGTTCAATTCCTGGGAGCCACAGGGTGGAGGGTGAGAACTCACTTTAGAAAGTTGCCCTTTGACCTCCACATGGACTCTATGCATGCAAGCACAAAATAAATAAGTAAATGTAATGCAAATTTTTTTAAAAAATGACAGTTCTATGGGACAATGAAGTCTAAGGAAAACCATCATTTACATCTCTATGGGGCGAGAATAATCTTGACTTATTAATTTTCTCCCTGTTCACAGCTGTCTTTATAGAGCAAACAGTGCATTATGCAAAGTGACATTCCCACAAAGTGGCAGGTGACCCTTGGCACTCCTTAGACACAGCTCAGACTTGGCTTTGAAAGGACATGGTTATCTGCCTGTGTTATTCCCACATGCTGGATGGTGTTACTCATCAGTCTGTGTGCACACCCCTGCAAGAAGCCCACACATTCAAATTCACATTCACACACATCGTGTTAGCCTGGGAAGTAAGCGGGTCAGAGCTGGGGAGCTGGCTCAGTGAGTGAGTGCTTGCCTTGGGAGCATGAGGACCTGAGTTCAATCCCTAGAACTCACACAAAATTGCTGGGTTGTGGTGGCCTGTGTTTACAATCCCAGTGCTAGGGAGGTGGGTCCCTGACTCAATGACCTGTCAGCCAAGCCTAATCAGTGAATTCCAGGCCAAGGATAGACTGTCTAAAACAAAGACCACCAAGGGGGACAGAGCCCAAAGAATGACACCTGAGGTTCTCAGGTTATCCTCTGGCCTCCACATGCCTGTGCACACACACACACACAGACACACAGACACACACACAGACACACACACACACAGACACACACACACACACACACACACACACACACACACACACACCAAATGGGTCAGCAACAACCCCAGAAATATTGCACAGGGAACATCTTCAGGCCCATACATTGTGGGTGGGCACATTCTTCCCTGTCTACAGAGCTTGGACTTCTGGAGGGGAGGCAGTAGACTGAGACATGAGAAACTCTTGCAGCAGCAATCATGAAGTCATGGACCATGTTTTCAGATGCATAGTGGAGTCAGGGACCTAAGGAGTAACCACAAAGTGTGTGTGCGTGTGTGCTCACACACACACACACACACACACACACACTATTGGGGATTGAACTATTGAACCAGAACCTCACACACACTAGGCACACTCTTGATCACTGAGCTACATCCCTAGCCTC